>CM069860.1:196484391-196614391 GCA_036172795.1 Pelodytes ibericus | reverse complement strand
TTCAGGGGCTGCCCCAAAGGCTGTGGATAGACGCTTTAGAAGCAGCTCTGTCTCACCATTAGTTTGCTGGTGCAATTATTTTTTTTAGACTATGTGGATTCTTTTTATTTTGGGGGTCGCACCTTTTCCTGGGCTGAAGTGGAGGATCCAGGCAGTCAGGGATCATCAGTGAACATGACCTAAAGGCATCATATTCTTCCACAGGGCAACCTTTGTGAGCCAGGGCGGTGGGCAGTGATTTTTACAGCCCACCCTCATGGCATTCAAACTAGGTGTTTTTGTTTTTGCGTGGGTGCTGGGCATCATTATTTTGTTATTTTAGGGGTCCAGTGCTACGTGCTCTGCCCCCCCCCCCCCCCCCCCCCCCTCATGTATATGAAGGGGGCTGAGAACTGTTTTGCCGGGGGGGGATATATACGTTAGGGATCCACCTTGCTGAATTGCACTTATTTAACACCTAAAATTAACAACTATATCCCAAATCAATACTTTATGGGGTGTGATGAAGGATAATTCATTTGTGACACAATTAACAAAACTTGTACACTTGAAAATCACTGTACAATTGCCGCAGTTGTCACGAGAAATTTGAAGATATCAGGGGCCCTTAGTTACCCGGCAGACATTATCAGCCATATAGAAATATTTTGTTTTGCTTCTTGATAATAAACTGTAAAAGTGATGGAGGGGCTACTTCTCTTATTAATCTCTAAAAGTTACATTGTGTTAACATTTTTCTTTTTCTTTGGAAGTAATGCAAATACTTCTACATTATTGTATCATTCCTCCTTATTTTTTATCCTTTATTATGACACTCTGTATTCCTAAAAAGTCAAAATAACACACACACACACACACACACACACATTGTATCTCTAGTTTTGTATAAATAACTGTAACCAGCAAAACTTCTATTATTACAATTATAGCACAAAATACTGTAACTAAGTGCAAAAAACCTTTATTAAATAAGTCATAATTTAAACTTATATAAAATATACATTTTGCATCAATATAAATACATATGAAAACATTATAGAGCATTTCAGTTTTAATCAGTTTAATAAAAAAATTAGAAAGATTTATTAACATTTGCAAAATCTAACCTACTTTAGTCCATTCATATACTCCAAACATACTTAGAAATACATATACATTTATTAAACAGCTGGGGGAGGGGACTATAAATATCCTGCACAGAAACATGTGACATCTCATCATCAGTTAATCATCATTCATTGATTTTACTCTTGCGATGTACGATGGTTATATCGCCCCAGAGCATGTGTCATTCATTTCTTGCTGGTAAAGTAATGGCCGATGTGGCTACCAGGGGCCGAGCACAGCTTTCTCTCCAGGACAATCCCTCAGACATTTATTAGTTTCATTCTTTTACAGATTGTACATATTAAACACTAGTTAGCCGGATTAGTCACCACCTGAGCAGGGTCTGACATGACTGCAGACAGATGGAAGGAAACCAGGTGAGAAAAATGTTTTCCTGAACATTGCAAATCTAATTGAAATAATGAGAGTGAGCTAGATTTCTGGAGTTTATTGTTCCTGTTCAGAATCAAGGTCGTCCTGCAGGGCACTGCTACTGTCTCTCATCGTGGCTGTTTGCACGGTTTGTATTCAGGTCTTGTCGAAGCCGGCCACCATGTCGTCTATGGCGTTCCAGTCCAGCTTGCTGAGCATACTGCCTGTGCTCTCAGACGAATTGTCTGGTCTGGGATGTTCATCAGGGTCAAATAAAGAGCTCTGCAGATAAAACAAATAGATACCAATTAGCATCTGCTTCATATGATAATGTAGGACATTAAGCCAGGGGATGTTATTATCCATCAGCCCTACTCAGCCATCATACAGGGATTCATCTCAGTGAGTGCGTCATGGTGATAAAGGTGAGTGGGTTTTGTACCAGAGAATTCATGGAGTTTCGGTTTAGTATCTTGTTGATTTCGTCAGGCACTTCCCAGGGGCTCAGCACATCACTCTCTATCTCCAAATCCTCTTCAGTTTGGTTCTTTGCATTGCGAACGTTTGGTCCTTTATCCCCCGTACCTGCTCAGTAGAAGAAACACACATTGCGTTACCGGCGTTCGTATCCTTGCTCAAAACCGAAGCAATCAATATCTATGGTAAAAATAATGAATGCTGCCACTCGTAGACCTTCTCTTGTGATACTGGGAAGTTAATGCTAATCCTAAAACGTTTGATGTTTTTATATTGTTGCTATCCGGACACATTGAGGTCCTGCCTGGATTTGTATGAGGAGATCCTGAAGACATGAACATGTATGTAATTTAGAGATGGAGCCCTCAAGTCCGCTGCAGTAGAGGCCTGTACACGGAGCCTTGTTTAATATTCCAGTAATGCTTAGGCTCAGGCTACAATGCAGGCAAAACCGCCTTACACCATGTCAGTGGGAAGCGGTCTCCAGTCTATGAGTAAAGCTTTCCTACCTCGGCGGGATGATACAGAGCGCACGGCAGCGGTTTCTCTGTGGACATCCGGCCTGGTCCTTGCAGACAGCATTCCTCTGCGAGTGACCTGGGACATGCGGTCTCCAGGTATGGAGGATTCTAGAAGAACCAACAGGTATAGAACGGAGATTATGTTTCCAAAGCATTTCTAGGGGAATGTTCCGGAAGTGGAATTGGATGACATGCTCCTACTGACTGATCCAATAACACATCCTTACAACTGACCAATACAAATAAACATACTGCGCAGAGCTTACCTTCCCCATGAGGTCTATTCACTAACAAGTGAACCGAGAACTCGGATATTTGGCCTGATTTTTTTTAAAACCTATTCATTAAGACGTGAGCTGTAGTGAATAGACTGCAATATCATGTCTTCCTTGTAACCTGGTGATCATTATGGATTATATTCATCTTACAATGGTTCTTTAGAAACTGCTTCACCACCTTCCTTCACTGCATTTCCCAGTGGGTTTTGCTGCCCCCACAATCTGCTCTAGATAGCAGAGACCTCTCTCTCATGCACTGATCTGCCTCTGTTCATCTAACATAGTACAGAGCACAAAGGGGAATTGAGAGGAGAATTTCAAAATGAAGGCCGAAGTAGCGACTTATTATAACTCTGCTACTTTGGCCTATTGAAATTCCCTTCACTTTCATGAATACGGCCCTAGGTGTTGGTGCTATGTAAATAAATGTCATGCAATGAATGTAATCGCAGGCTATTTAATGGAACATGGCAGTCACACAGGACAGGCTCAGTCAGCTCCTCACCGTATTTTAGATGAACTGGGTAGCTGGGCGCCCTTCTGCCTCGGGTTTTGGGATCCAATGAACTCTTATGAAGCACAAATGTTGCAGTACCTGTGAGAAGGGATATGAAGATGCTGTGCAGTATGTGCATATATGTGGGGAGAGAAAGCTGTCTAACCTACTACTAGTGAAGAAAGGGGATCAGGATGGAGAACAATCAAGTGGAGCTCCAACAAACGAGAAAACACTACAAGGGAAGCAGCAGGTGACAGGAGAAATGGGGGTGACACTGGCGTCTCTACGCGTTTCACCGGTTTGTCAGTCTGTATTTCTAGCACTTGGGAGAGTTCACGTCAGGTAGCAAGTATTTTGTTTTATTTTGCACAATTATGTTTGTACACATTCTTATATTCACACGTCTTGTATCACCTACTATTAGGCCATAGCGGCACGATTCAGGCATAAGTAGCGGAGCTGGAAAGATCATGAGAGACAGATCAGCTTTTAATGTCTGATTTGTACATAGATCTAACATAAATACTACACACGGAGCCTCAGCTATTCTTTCTGCCCCAGAGGCCAGAATAGATCATTTCACCCCTCTCAATATAGTTTGGAGAGTCGTCATCTTGTAGAAAGCAGGTATATAAATAATAATGAATAGCGCCTGTCAGTATATTGCAGACGATAACCGTGATATGGTTTCTGCAGTAAAATAAACAAAACACAAATGTAATAAAATAAGAACTTCATTACAAATGATTTGGGCGCCATTCCTTCAGTGAGTGAGTGAAATAACAGTGGGTACTAGATCTCTTCTGTAACTCACAAGAACTTCCTATCCAAAACAAGGTATGGAGTCATTGAGATTTATAAAAAAACATACATCAAATGAGTTGAACAGGAAATACAGACAAGACATACAAACATAGAATGTGTCGGCAGATAAGAACCATTTGGTCCATCTAGTCTGCCCAATTTTCTAAATACTTTTTTTAGTCCCCAGTTCCCTATAAGACATGGCGAGGTTAGAAACAGATTATTTTTATCACCTTCTTACGGCTAGATCATGTGAGTGATCTTTTTGGGATTTATACATAATGGGCGAAACTGCAACCCGGGCCTGAGATTATCTAGATTGTAGTGGAAATCTGAATGCACTTATTCTGGATTATTTATATATACACACATACATATATATGTATGTATAAATATATAGTGCACAGCTTAAAACTGTTGTGTTGATTAAAGAATTGAAATAATTTTAACCTCGTCAGCGTCTTGACTTTATTTTCTGTTCCTTTTGTATGTTTTCATGGAACATTTGTAAGTGACCCCAAACCTTCTTTGTAACGGGTTTGGAACGGTAGTGCAGATTGGAAGAACAGCGTTGGCAGTGGTAAGAAGCCGTATACAGCCCCCCAATAGACTAGAGCAATGCACTGGATGTTCTCAACCACAAGGTAAATCTGCAGAGCTTGTATGTTGGCATTAGTAGTTTGGATTTACTCTGGAGACTCTGGGGTGACAGACAGTCTATAGTTTAGGATTAGAAAGCATACAAGAACATAGTGACTGCATGCTTACCTCTTGCATGAGACCGTGGCAGACTGGACTTTGGCTGAGAAAATCCACCTTTGAGGAGCGATTTCCGTTTCTGAATTTGGTTGGAGGGTAAACTGCGGTTTCCAGCTGAAGACCTTGGCCAAGGAAAAGAGATGTGTGTAAAGCACATGGTATGAAGCACAGGAGATCCAGCTCATAGGGCCCCACTACATTAAACCTTGCTGTTCACACTGCTCTTGTTGAAGACTGTTACAGAATGCTCAGCCAGGTTAGACTCATATTTCCCATTATTGAGAATTTCCTTTTCGCTATATCTCTTAAAGGCTGCTCAATAATTAGTCCTGAATCGGATAACGATGTGGTAAAGGTTTCTCAAGGTCACTTCTAGAGATTTCTTCCCCTCTCTTTTTTTTGATCATACATTTAAATGGCTACAATGAAGAGGACTTCACTCACACAGTTGCAATAAGCTATTTACCCTTTGGAAGTGCGCAGGCCTGGCACGCTGGAGGCCCATGCTCTTGATACCACGTCTTTTGGTTTTGGAATTGATGCTGGTACCTGCTTGGCCTCTGACAACATCTCTTGCATGAGACTGAGAGCATCAGAGACCCGGTGACTGTTGTGTTCAGACAGCAGGCTTCTAATGAGAACAGAATTCACAATGTCATTTATGGATTCTGAAAAATAAAGACGTTCCTGCACCCCACAGACTATACACTCCTAGTGACCACTGATGGTGCAGATTAAAGAACTCCACTGACAGTCCTGGCATGTCAGTGGAAGACAACAGTCGGCAAAAAATTAACTTCTTTTTAACATAAGGATTTCATAGAGGACAAACGGTTTCTACAGAAATTCTTTAAAGAAAGAAAACAAATAAAGTACATTATTGAACCCTCTTTGTTCCACATACCTCTATCAGGGGCCTGGTATGTTAGTGAGGAAGTGAATGTCCTTTTGCAGGATATACAGTAGAACCTGACGCGTTTCAGTGTTTATGGTTTTCTCATGGGTTTGCTGTTCATTAGGGAGATGAGTGTCTCTTTTTTATGTTTTAAGGAACACAGCCTGTGTGGTTACTTTAGACATAACAGTAACCCCGGTGGACACACCTGGTAAGGGGTGTTAAGGGTTCAGACATCTTTAACATAGTGATTTTGATTCACCTAAATGTCATCACTGAGTGGAACGTTAATCATTGAGAGCAAAGCTGGCCGCTGGGGTGAGCCCTGAGTGCACAGCTGGCCGCTGGGGTGAGCCCCGAGTGCACAGCGGGCCGCTGGGGTGAGCCCCGAGTGCACAGCGGGCCGCTGGGGTGAGCCCCGAGTGCACAGCTGGCCGCTGGGGTGAGCCCCGAGTGCACAGCTGGCCGCTGGGGTGAGCCCCGAGTGCACAGCTGGCCGCTGGGGTGAGCCCCGAGTGCACAGCTGGCCGCTGGGGTGAGCCCCGAGTGCACAGCTGGCCGCTGGGGTGAGCCCCGAGTGCACAGCTGGCCGCTGGGGTGAGCCCCGAGTGCACAGCTGGCCGCTGGGGTGAGCCCCGAGTGCACAGCTGGCCGCTGGGGTGAGCCCCGAGTGCACAGCTGGCCGCTGGGGTGAGCCCCGAGTGCACAGCTGGCCGCTGGGGTGAGCCCCGAGTGCACAGCTGGCCGCTGGGGTGAGCCCCGAGTGCACAGCTGGCCGCTGGGGTGAGCCCCGAGTGCACAGCTGGCCGCTGGGGTGAGACCCCCGAGTGCACAGCTGGCCGCTGGGGTGAGCCCCGAGTGCACAGCTGGCCGCTGGGGTGAGCCCCGAGTGCACAGCTGGCCGCTGGGGTGAGCCCCGAGTGCACAGCTGGCCGCTGGGGTGAGCCCCGAGTGCACAGCTGGCCGCTGGGGTGAGCCCCGAGTGCACAGCTGGCCGCTGGGGTGAGCCCCGAGTGCACAGCTGGCCGCTGGGGTGAGCCCCGAGTGCACAGCTGGCCGCTGGGGTGAGCCCCGAGTGCACAGCTGGCCGCTGGGGTGAGCCCCGAGTGCACAGCTGGCCGCTGGGGTGAGCCCCGAGTGCACAGCTGGCCGCTGGGGTGAGCCCCGAGTGCACAGCTGGCCGCTGGGGTGAGCCCCGAGTGCACAGCTGGCCGCTGGGGTGAGCCCCGAGTGCACAGCTGGCCGCTGGGGTGAGCCCCGAGTGCACAGCTGGCCGCTGGGGTGAGCCCCGAGTGCACAGCTGGCCGCTGGGGTGAGCCCCGAGTGCACAGCTGGCCGCTGGGGTGAGCCCCGAGTGCACAGCTGGCCGCTGGGGTGAGCCCCGAGTGCACAGCTGGCCGCTGGGGTGAGCCCCGAGTGCACAGCTGGCCGCTGGGGTGAGCCCCGAGTGCACAGCTGGCCGCTGGGGTGAGCCCCGAGTGCACAGCTGGCCGCTGGGGTGAGCCCCGAGTGCACAGCTGGCCGCTGGGGTGTGTATGCGTGTACCGTTTTTGTGATTTGTTTTTACTGAAAAAACTTCCTTTCCATATGTAATATACGGTGTTGGCACTTTGAGGTCTGTAATTTGGTTTCACACAGAAAATCTACAAAAATAACAGTCTACAGATAATGATAATAATGAATAACGCTGGAGACAATTAACACAGATATAGCGTGCACTATGAATGCAATGTGTGACTTACTTATCCTTTTCCTCTTTCTCTCTTCGGTTCAGCTGGATCACTTTTGTAGTGATTGGAGCATTCTGAAAGAAAAAATAAAATTCTTGAAAACTGTGTGCAGCCCTGCTATCCCAAATCCTCCCGAAAACCTATTATCCTCGTCATTGGACATCACTAAACCTCAGGGGTAGGAAATATAAGACTGACTCCAGTGTGTTCCCACAGGTCAATTTAAAGGCCTGATCCTACAGTCATTTAAAGGTCATGCACAGACCTCCATCCTCAAACTACGGTGGCCTGTTAGGGTTAAATTATCCAGCACTGGAATGGCTTAGTCTCTCCGGCACTGATGTGATGATTCTCAGCATATTATTTCACAGTCGAGTATCATGCCAAGAAGGAACCAGGTTTAATTACAATGTAATTAGTATTAGCAAGTACAAAGCTAGTGTGATAAAGGTTTCGAGTTGCCTCCCCGCCCTGCTTTGTATGACTGCCAGTGAATTGGATATGAGCGCTGGGAGTTCCTCCCATGCTTGCATTCAGATATATAATTATCATACTGAATTCTGCGTGGGCTGGAAGGGGTTATGTTCCATCTCTCTCAGCTCATCCAGCTTTCGCCTTTGCTCAGCCAGCCGCTCGCTTTGCTTTTTCTTCATCCAGATCTGAAGCTTCGTCCTCTCTTCTGGTGTCCTCTTGGATTTACGTGGTGATGACGCGTTTTGTGGTCTCCCCCTGTGAATACAGACAAAATGGCTGCTTCCATTACCCAACAACACAGTGTAAGCCTGGTTTATTGTGCTCCACCTGATAACATTTTACCAGAAGATTCCTTAATACCCAAACACAACATCAATATCCTCATACCTGTACAGTATCTGAGCCTGGGCGTCTGTCAGGCCAAGTTCTCGGGCAGAAATTCCTCCATCCATAATATCATTCAGGATATCTGCGATATCGCTCAGACCCGTTATATCAAGAATACTGTTTAATAAGACAATGCAGTAACTTCCCATTAGAAGGATGATATGTATATATATATATATATATATATATATATATATATATATATATATATTATATATATATATATATATACATATATACATATACACATATACATGTGAATGGACATAGCATGAGATTTAAAAATAAAAAAGTGCAGGACCCTGCCCCTTCTTTTGGATAGTAATAATGCAGCCTGCCTGACAGGCTTCCATGCTGCTGACAGGGTTCATGCAATATGTAACCATGCAAGTGAGCATATTCATACTCTCACCTCCTTTATGCGACTTCAACACTCGCCTGCTTTGTCCCTATGTTGCTGGGTTCATTCAGGGAACCCATTACACCAGTGAAAGCAGGCCAGTAAGTCTGACCTATAGCCCCAAGAATCCATACAGATGATATGGATGAGTGACCGCAGGGGTTCAGGACTGAACTATGGTTCCCGAAAAAAATGTATAAGAAGGGCAGCACGGAGCTGCCATACCAACCCCATCGAAAGAATGTTGTAGGATTATTAACCCTAACAGAGGTAAGATGTCTAGCTTACCTCTTGTCTGCGTTCCCATGAGGTGCAGGAGCTGAAAGAAAATTAGGCTTCATCAGTAATGATTTTGGCTTCATCTTTGACAATTAACTTGATACAAGCTGCAAGAGGGAGATTAGTTCAGCAAGTCTGTGCCCTGTGTAAGAGTGAGCCAGATCTTGAGACACTGCAGCTCGCTAGACGGTTACCCATGGAGACAGCCAGCAACACAATTATTCCCCATGGACACCTTGCAGTAGGTTATTTAAGTTAAAGGACACACAATAAGAACCTTAGGACAAGGTAACCTTAGTCGATATCAATATTTTAAGAGTACTCCATGTACCGTGGATTTTCAGGTACCTCTAATGCACAAACAAGTGATGCTCAGACAGCACATAGATCATTATATACCAGTAGAGGAACGTGAGCTCCTGACACGGCCTGGCGAGGGCTCGATGGTAAAATGTGTGCGCAAAATATCATCCGGACTCGGTAATGTGAATTCTTCATCTTCCTCCATCAGATCCTCCAATCCCACATTATTCAAACCAAGCACTAAACAAATAAATCACAGATCGATAAATTAAAAACAAACACCATTTACAGAACTCTCCTGGCCCCTCATGATTATCTTAAGTGGGGGCTACATTTAGCTCAACAAATAATAAACAATGTTTTAAAAAAGGGACAAACAGGCACTTCATTGCTGTAATGTTTTTACTTTGTAATACATACTGGAGCTGGGCACCCACCCTAGAACGGAGCTGGGCACCCACCCTAGAACGGAGCTGGGCACCCACTCTAGAACGGAGCTGGGCACCCACCCTAGAACGGAGCTGGGCACCCACCCTAGAACGGAGCTGGGCACCCACCCTAGAACGGAGCTGGGCACTTTGCATGTTGATGTTTCTTAGATGCAACTCCCAAATGCTGGAGGTGCCAAAAAGATGACTTGGCATCAAAGGTACTGCAGTTTACAAACAGCACTGTTCTAGAGTGTAATAGTCGAATGAGAAACACAAGTCTAACCTTTTACCAAAAACAAACAAACATAAAATGCCTGTGTTTTAAAACAAATAATATCATGGGCAGGGAAGTACCAACCTTTTTCAGTGACTCCTGCACCTATTAGATCAGGACTGACAGCAGTTGCTATGTTTTCTATGGTTGTAACAAACTGTGATAATGAGAAAAATGAAAACAGTTTGCGATCTACTAATAACAAAACATGTAAACTGTAAAATCATTCAAATATTCTGGATCAGCATGCAAGTCCAGTACAGCCTGTTTTCGCCATACCTGTGGAATGTCAAAACACTCGCCATCAATAAGATCAGCTTTAAAATTCCAGAGCAATGCAATGATAACAATTCATTTTTAAAAAAGGTCAATTCATAAAAATATATATATATAAATATTTACTTTTTGACCATGCTGGAGAAAAAACCCAAATAGGCTTGCTCTAAAACCCTGGCTATGTTTTTGAAAATGTGGAACATACAGCTGTACATTCAGAATTTTCCAGCATTTCCTGCAATAAACATTAAGTATGATAGAGGCACTGGACATGCACGGAGTTGGCAAAGGCACATCCTTTCTAATATTCCATTTTTTTTATAAATAATTTTAAAAGCATTGATAAACAATTAAATATATATAAAATATATCTATTTTGTATGCCGTATGTAGACTGTAGCTTCTCGAACATAGGTTAGTGCAATACAGTTGTATTTAAAAGATGATCCCTGGCGTATTTCACGGTAACCCATCTTGCTAGGTTTACATAACATGATGCAAGCTTGCAGACTTACAAGCCCAGTTTTGGCAAAGTCTCTCTCCATGTTGTCAGCCATATCTTGCAGAGCTGCCAGCTGTAAATCCATCTCTTGCAGCTTAGAGATGGAATGGTTCTCCCTGGGAATTTGTGGTGCCAAAACTCTTGTAACGAGATCTGTAGGTGCAACAGACGTGGGCTTCTCAGGCAGCAAGTTGTAGGTAACTGGGTCTGCCATGCTGCGGACACGATCCTCCATTATCTGCCCCTCTGGTGTTTTTAGGGAGCTTCCTATTGACAAAAAAAAAAAAAAGATTGAAATCATTTTTTTCTTTGCCCTATTTTTTTTTTGTCTCGTCAGGGACCAATCTATACAATAAAAACTGAAACCCAAACCCAGAACCCCCCCCCCCCCCCCCCAGATTGAACAAGGCGTTGCGAATAGACACAAGTAGTATCATCTGCAGCACATGTAACAATAGTGCACAGCTACGGCATACAAAACATACACACAGATAACACTGTGCAAAGTGACAAACGAAAAACGTGAAAACGCCCAATACTGCTGAAGGGAATTGAGATGGGAATTTCAAACTTAAGGCCAAAGCAGCAGAGTTGGAAACATTCTCCCATTCAGCTGCATTGGAAGCTGAATGGCAAAACAAGCTCCAGCAGTGAATGTGGGTTGATGTGTAAACGCTAGATTTGTGGTCTCTGGAAGACACCGTAGCTTGTGATTCGTGGGTGGCTAAAGTGGAGCATGCAAACATGGATTGCGTGCTTCCGTTATACGGACGGATTTGGAATGCGATGCACAGACTTGAATGCTGCTACGTTCAAACCAGTTTGATCTAGGTGTAAAGCATACATTTGGAGGCCCCGACTCTTGGAGCTGTAGCTCAGTCATTGGTGTGGTGCCACATCATTCACAAATTGACGCGATGCACACAAGCCCCAGCTACTATCAGGTAAGCATCTCCACCAAGCTCAGCTGAGTGTTCCAAGTGTCCTATGACTGACATGCTGACGCACCAATAGCTGTGCTTCACATAGACTTCGCACACATTACCTCTGGTGTGATAGCGGGTAGGATGCGCCGCATTAGACACGGAAGCCGCCATGTGGTGCAGCGCCGCAGAGGATGGAGCACAGAAAGGATCGGTCCCCGGAGACACGGCGTCCGGTCCGTCAGTCGTCTTCACAGAGGGGGTTGCGTGTTCTGCGGAGCCTGGCAAACCCCTTGGGAAATCTCCGTCCTCAATGTCAATCACACTGACGTAACCATGTCCAACCTGCATGGCAGGGCAAAGTTTAAAGTGATAAAGCCCCATGTTCTCCATTTCCCCGTGCCCAAAATTAATATTTGTGGGACAGAGACTGGTTGAATTAGTTAGTGAATGGTTCAGTGTACCTGTTTTAGTGTGGATGGAGATTTGGCTAATATGGTAAATTTTTCAGTAGGTGGAGACTATTACATGGAGGATACATTATATATATATATATATATATATATATATATATATATATATATATATACACACATTAACAGGATAATAATATGACACACAATGGAGGCAAATGTAGACAAGTATTACTTAACAGAGAGGGTAGTATGTATGGAATAGTCTTCCAGTAGAAGTGGTAGAGGTTAATACAGTGAAGGAGTTTAAGCATGCATGGGATAGGTATAAGGCTATCCTAGATTTAAGATAAGGCCAGGGACTAATAAAAGCATTCAGATTTCATTTGTATTTATTTATTTTGAATAAGGCAGTAATTGAGCAAACTAGAAGGGCCGAATGGTTCTTTTCTGCTGACACATACTATGCCCCAGTCAGCAACAAACGTCACTTAAAGAGGGTGTAAATCCCACACAAGCTATTGGTGTGTTAGTGTGTCAATTATGTCCCAATGTCTAGTGGATTGTGTTGTCTCCGCACAGCTGGGGGTTGTATGGGTTCATTATAATATGAGGGACATGCCTATGCACAAAAAACACTGGGTACTGCAGTCCCATAGGATTGTCACCCGGTAGGACTTTGTTTGTTTCATGTTCTACTTTGATATATTTGTCCTTTGAGGGTTTAGTAATCGGAAAGATCTCTTACGTAGATGCCTGGAAGGTCTGGTTTTGGAGATGCAGCCGATTTATCCTCTAACTCTTCACCATGAAATCGAAGGTTCAGGAAGAGCTCTGGGGGCAGCTGTGGAGGGATGTCAGCTGGGCGATTCTCTAATAGCAGAGAGTACAGTAAAAGTGAATGGGAATCCTTTGTGAATAGCGGAATAATCAGCACATTCCACGACTGTGGAACACAGATTTATCAGGTTTACGGAGAAACAAATCAGGGAAGAAAATGAGATACCCCCAGCGGACGCAGACTGTGTGCTTTACATGTAGCTTTGACATATGGCGGATTATACAGATCCATATTGGACACATACGGATGGAGGCTACACATGAAGCCTCAGGATATAAACTGGCACTGAAAAACGCAGTTACCAGAAAATATAATTCTATAAATGAAGATATAATATATATATATAGTCTAGGTGCTACAGCCATAGACTTATTCTCTAACTCATGGTTGTCCAACTGTTTGGGATCTCACTAAACATGACCAAAAGGGATCTCCAGTGGGCCTCAAACAAATCCACAAATATGCATATATTAAGATGTTACAAGCAGATAAATGAGCTTAATAATAACACAGAGTAATAAACAAGGCTGGTGAAGGAAGCATGCAAATCAATAGGATTATATCAGACCTGGAGCCGAGCGAGAAGCAGCAAGCAGAGTGTGAGGGGAATCTCCACAAGCCGTTCCTATGTTCTTATACGATTTAGGGCGTTCATTAGAAGACATAGCGACTGGTGGAATGAAGCAGGGCGCTTGGAATCAGAAAGCAGAAGAGGGTTACTATCCAACTCTCCTTCGTTAGACACAAATGCACACAACAAGCTGCAGATAGCCACCTATTAATATAGCACACCCAACTTAAAACACATCTAAAGGCCCAGATTAACCTGATCATAGAGGAAGAAGGGCTTCCAACGTTACCAGAGTCAGTGTTTGTACAGGCGTCTCGAATGTCAGGTGCTCTCTTCTTGGTAGAGGCCATGTAATGTAATTCTGCCACCGATGGAATCGAATCCTCTGGAATCTCCTTAGTCAAGAAAGACTCGAATGTACCTGTTTAATATCAAGATTAAATACAGATCTGAACGGACAAACAGACATTGCAAGTATCATCGAGGAATGTTAATCATACGACAAAAGAATAGCCTTGCAGTATAATCTACTCAGTACCAGGGACTAACACTGTAATAATAAATCCAGGTTTGATTCTCTAGAAATAAAACACAGGCTTGTCTACAGAGCTTCACAGTGTATATAACTTTCTCTGAAGTAATATCACTAGTGATCCCATCAGTGGCACACACATATGTCTTACATGTCATGTCATTTGGTTTCCGGTGGTTAGAGTTGAGTCAAGTAGCAGGGTGTAATTTAGCAGTTTTGGTATTGTGTGCAAAGTGTAAATAAAGAACATATTTTGATAAAATGTGCCTCTGTCTTGGTACATAAACCTGTGTCTGCAGTTGTTTTTTGTGGAGGGCCTGTTTTGGGCCAATGACAGTGTAATGTGTAAATACTGCACAGATGCTTTGTGAATTAAAAGTCCTTAAAGGAACTGTATCAACTAACTATTGCTTATAGTTTGAATGGAGAGCATAGGAAATTATTGAAAATGATCTATATCCATTGTGTAAGCAGAATTGCAAGCAAATGCCTAAATTAGCAGAAAAAGGGGGAAAGTGTTTCCTACTTACCGTAATTTTCTTTTCCTGGCTAATATCCATGGTAGCATGGAGTGTAATGCGGCCCTGGATTGCCAGGAAAGGTGTTTTAAATATTTCTGTGGAGTCTCCTGTTTATGACATCACGTGTGGCGTGATATGCAAATGAACTGGTTTTCAATGGGAAATTTATCATTTGCATATCAAGCTACAGATGATGTCATAAACAGGAGACTCCACAGACACATTTAAAACACCTTTTTTTCTCCTAATTTAGGCATTTGCTGGCAATTCTGCTAAAACAATGTATAGATCATTTTCAAATCTGTTTTTTTATTCTCTATATTCACAATGAAAACAATGTTTAGTTGATACTGTCCCTTTAAAATGTATTTGGGTAAGAATTTAACAAAGCAATGGGGAAAATCAAGCTAGCCGTTTAGTTTAGCATTGTTTAGTATTTAGCATTATAATGTATAATGTTTACACTCAAGTCATCGCTGCTCAATCTGACTTTTTAAAATGAATTGAGATTAAAAAAAAAAATTCTGATACAGGCGCATTGTATAAATAAATATATATTTGAAGGTATATGCATTATATATACACGTATTTGTACATGTGTGGGTGTATAAATGTGCATATTCCAAAATTTACTAGAACATACACACGTCTGTTTATAACATTTTATTCATTAGGGATCACTATACATTATGTTTGAATGATTTATTCAGATATAATATTAGAATAGTTTGTTTCATAAATATATGCTCATGTATAGTTTTAGAAATTCTTAGATATTAGCCGGATATATCTTAAATCACATTTAAAAATAAGATTTATCTCAAATCAGAATAGATCTCAAGAATAAGGAGTATGATATTTATTCTTGAATTCAGTTTATTTGGTACCATTTGGGCTTCTCTTATGATGGGGAACTTAACCTATAGACTGATGTCTTAGAAGGCATAAGATATACTACATTGTTATTCCCTTGTGATTCATTATGACATAGGATTTAAATCATTGTCGTTGGATTTTAAGGGCTAAGGACGCCATCTACTGGACAATATTGTGAACAAAGCTGACCTACATATATTTGCCTGTGAATTATTTTAGATGTAAATATTGCCATAAAATGAGGCAAGTGAATAAAAACTGGGACAGAAAGTAAAGAGGGAGAGTGACCCTACCACCGGTATCTCAGAGAGCAGCTCCAGAATCTACCTTGGCAAATTTAGTCTATATTTAACTTTATATTTGATTTGCTTTTTCTATTTCTTATATGATAAATCGAATTCTATACTGGTTTCCATTTCAAGCTATTAGACTTTATATTTTCATTTGAGAAATATTATTACCTTATTGTAGAATATTCAGTTAGTCATATACTATCGTACACATTACATTCAGAAAGACTAAAGAGATAAATGAAGGTCTATGTCAACACTATTTTATCCTATTCTATACTTTATATTTTTGACCTTCGTTAAGGTTAGATAGTTAGTGTAATATTGGTTATAGGTAGATATCTAGTTCTGCAATAGAGTTTGCTACTGGATTTTGTGCATTTCTGTCACTTTATTGCTCCCATTGATTATGTGTATTTTGTGTGTTATCTGCTTATTCAGGAAGGCTATTGTCCTTTGTTATCAGCCCTGTTAAATCTTTCTCAGGCATGTACCTACATTGCTAGTACCATTTAGCAATAGGCGTTTACTGGAGGTGTGTTGTGTTCAATAAATGTGTTATTATTATTGTGTGTTATTTCTATAATTAGTATGCGTCAATAAACTTTTTTTTATTTTTTTAACTGAGTACATTATTTCTGATATAGTTTAATTATATATAATATTATTGCCTTGTACATAGAGCAAGGGAAATACTGTTTTTACGAATGCTACAATCTAGTCATTCATAATTCAGATTTATCCTACCATGCCAATACAATAACAACATCCTCTTTATTGAGCTCCAATGAGTTAACGCTTAACATAATTCACATACACAAAGCTTTCATTGTAAAGATTCACAAACATGGTAAACATTTGTTTTGCGGGAAATGGTACACACACAGCACTTGGACTATACATTACTTTAGAAGCCGGGGTGTTTGTCTTTATTCTGCTGGATCAGAGAGTGTGATCTCCCAACAGCTGTCTCTCTCTGTTATTATTGTAGACATGTGTGGCTCATTAGAAGAGCCACACATGAGAATGCTTATAATAGATTTGATTCCTCTACCTGGTGGAATGACGAAGCCAGTGCTGTCCGGCAATCCAACCTCATCATTGTGGATATTCTGCAAATACAAAAAAAAAGAAGATCAACTGCGTAGTAATAAAAGATCTAGGTGTGGCAGTTGATGTGATCTATTTGGATTTTGCGAAAGCATTTGATACAGTTCCACACAAAAGGTTACTCTACAAATTGAGAGAAATAGGTTTGGGGGCAAATGTATGCCTTTGGATTGAGAAATGGCTAGAAGATAGAATGCAGAGGATTGTTGTAAATGGAAAAGCCTAAAATTGGACCAGGGTATTGAGCGGGGTACCTCAGGGGTCTGTTTTGGGGTCACTGCCAAGAGAGGTAGTGCTATCAACCACAATAGATACATTTAAAAATGGTCTGGATGTTTTTTTTAGAAAAGCAGAACATACAGGGCTATTAATAATAGAATAAGCATTAATAATAGAGCTTATTAATCCAAGGAGAAATCTGATTGCCCCTTGGAGTCAAGAAGGAATTTTTCCCCCTGGGAGGCAAAATTTGAAATAGCTTCCTTAGGAGTTTTTGCCTACTTTTTGGGTTGAACTTGATGGACTTGTGTCTTTTTTCAACCTAAATTACTATGTTACAATATGACTGTAGATATTTGGGGCCATGTGGTTATGTAATTATTTGATCTTCAGAATAGACGTTAATACATGCCAGCCATTGTATAAGGCATAGCAAAAATGTTATGCTGGTATATGCTCAATATGAAGAGGCAATGGGGAATAAAAATAACCTTGATGCACTAATTAAAAGGGTTTATTGAAACTGTATGATTTTCTAATGGCCAAACGTAAACAAGTTATTGGTCTGCAATCTTGCATGCAAGAAAACCTGATCTTGAGCCCCAAGATTTAATATTGACTTCTAAAACAGGCTGTCTTTTCACATACCATTCTAGATCTATTCTGATAACACTATAGTATGCCTGTCTGTCTCTGCTCATTTTACAGGCCATTGTAAGTCAGGAGGCTATTGGAAATCCCAGTAGAAGGCTTATTTATACTGAAATATTTTGCATCTGAGGACTGTTACGAGAAAAATGAAAAGGAACAAGAACAAAAGTGGAAATACCTGAAACATGTAACTTGAAGTGGAGCAATCTGTATGAACATTCCACTGGTTTCCAAAGGCACTGCTCCATTTTAAAACTTTGACCAGAATTACACTTAATACATACATCTTTCCGGAAGATTCAATTTCAGATGACCAAAATCACGGGAAAAAATGATTACACAATGGGGAATATTTATAAAAATGGAATTGGGGAAAAAGAACCAATCACCATAGTAACATAGTAATTTAGGTTGAAAAGACATAAGTCCATCAAGTTCAACCCATCTACCTATCATTTCAGCTTTTGATCCAAAAGAAGGCAAACACCCCTAAGGAAGCTATTTCGAATTTTGCCTCCTGGGGGGAAAAATTCCTTCTTGACTCCAAGAGGCAATCAGATTTCTCCTTGGATCAATAAGCTCTATTATCAATGCTTATTCTATTATTAATAGCCCTGTATGTTCTGCTTTTCTAAAAAAAAACATCCAGACCATTTTTAAATGCATCTATTGTGGTTGATAGCACTACCTCTCTTGGCAGGGAGTTCCATAACTTTATTGTCCTAACCGTAAAGAATCCCTTCCTTTGCTGTCTATGCCAACCAATGGACTGTTGCTGCCGATTTCTCCACTTTTAGAATTGTGGCCCAGAACTTACACCTTTATGAATAGGGTCTAGGACACTTATTCGCGGCTGATTCACCGCTGACAGTCCAGCGCGGCAGTTTGAATGCTGAACTGTCAACGGTGAAGATGAATGCGGCCGCTTCATCGCGGCAATGTAAGCGCTGACAGTTCAGCGCTGAACTGTCAGCGCTTACAAACGTACACCCCCCCAATAAATGAACCCCCCTAAAAGTGGTCCCCCCAAGTCCTAATACTAAAATGACCCCCCCCCCCCCCGAACTTTAATACTAAAATTAACCCCCCGAACCCTAATACTAAAATTAACCCCCTATTAAACAGTAATAATACTCAACTTCAGCGATCCGCCATTAACTGGCCATCGCGCGAGAGGGTACGAGTGGCTGTGACGATGAACTGTCCCATCCCCTTCTGAATAACCCCCAATGTGTCTGCCTAAACATACCTCGGTTTGTGAAACTTCATCAAAATTATTTGAGTTAATGATGGAATCCTCAGGACGAAATGTAACAGACGGCTTCTTTTTAGTTTGCTCAGCTTTCTGGTGGTTGCTACGTCTTTTCTGCCTGCGAATTATGAAAACAGAATTCTGAATTTACTTTGCATCATATTTAATTAATAATAACATAAAACATTCCAGGGGTTCTCTGTATTAAACGTCCCACATTGTAAAAGTACACAATAGTGTGCAAAGTACACAAAACAATACCTCAAAGTGATACTGGAATAAAAACGTGCATCAAGCGTAACACTGAATAAATGCAGTGATAATACACAACGTGAATGAGAAACACTGTACAACGTGTGTCAAACAAACTAGTAATCGTGAAAAGTATGACTGGGTCTGCACACTTACAAGTATCGGGTGCAACGATGCAAAAGACATAAAACATATAATAGGGTGCAGCATATACATTCTGCAGTGATGATTTTTTAAGGTATAGACACGTCTGCGTATATATATATATACACTACAGCGATGATTTACGATGGTATAGATTTGGATATACATATCTACTCCTTTAAAAATCATTGCTGTAGTGTATATTCTGCACCATTTTGTTTTATTTTTTTCAGATCTTTTTTATGACTATTGCCGCATATGTAGGATTATAATTTTGTCTGACACATGCTATTGTGTGTTGCTCAGCCTATCCCCTTTTTTTTTTTTTGGCGCCATGTTTATAAATCACCCCTTATGTCTTTGGTAATTATGTAGAGTTTTTCGATATCTGGTATACCATGTAGCGTTTCAGCATTTAAAAAAAGAGATTGTTCTAGAACATAAAGAAAAAAGGTAGGCAATCAACTCACCTATGGATCTTCAGCAAGTTTTGTATCCACTCTTCTACTCCAGTACCCACATTTATTGGTGTAGAAATGTCAGGATATGTGTAGACAATATAATATAAATTACCTTTTAATGCTATCTCTCTTCTTCAAGTGTTCTTCAAAAGGTTCGATGTTTGCCTTCAACAATTGCAATGTACTCTTCGGAGTGGCATGCTTCTCCCTTTCAAACGTAAGTAGGGTCGCTGGGGGCAGAAGCCATGGAGCAGTGTCGATGGGTAGATTCTGATCGTAAAGAAAAAGCATTAAAAAAAATTCTTTCACATCTATAACAATTATATATTTATATATAAAAAACGTAAATCTGCAGCTCATAAACTGGGAATTGTACATACTATGCACTAGCAGTACTATCCTTATAACCGAATATAATTAAAAAAACAAAGAAAATAAAGTGGTTGCAAAATTGGGAACTTTGTAATGGTGAACACGGAGTCTGGACCCGACTTGTCAGTAGAAGAATCCAATTCTTTATTCAATGTAAAAATTCAGCAACAATGAAAATGGCCAGGATGGTGTGTGTCTCCTCGTCACCCCCATGGAGTATATAATGAGGATTGTGGGAGACACGGTTACCTACGATTAAGTCCAGACAAGGGACGAAACGCGTAAGGTTTGCTTCGTAATGTTTGGTGGAGGACGCCATCCTGGCGATTTTCTTGCGGGTGAATTTTTACATTGAATAAAGAACTGGATTTGCCCGTGTTTACAATTACAAGATAAGTTCCCAATTTTGAAACCACTTTTGCCTGCTGTGGTCACTGATGAGCGTGGAAATCTCACCGTTATGGGACATATTAACTGTGGCTGAGCATGATAAGAGAGCGGTAGCGCCTACCAGGGATCAGGGTTGCTCTCCGACATTTATATCAGCTGTAATTAAAATACAAAATAATTTACTAAAGGGCACTGGTTCCACCTGTATAATACAACATGTTAGTGCTCCAGTATATTACACCAAGACAATGAAGCAGATGATCTGTAATTTAGTTATTTCATCAAAAGTTTTAGACAAAGAAAACTATACAAACTTTTAAGCTGTCAGCCAACCAGCACCCTGTGATCAGGTCACATAACTACATCCTCATCAATGAGGTATCACATGACATCATTGTAGTTCTGTCTCCCAGGGCTTTATGTATTCAAGGTATTGGCGGGGACGATATAATAATAATTGATGTACTTTAGTGTTGCTGTGTTTTGAACAATGGAGTTGTGCTGTTTTTTTACCTGCTGAAGTAAGCTGGTTTTCAGCAGAGTTAGACTTGCTGGCGGTAATGCAGTCTGGGCTTCCAGTTTGGAATTGGCTTGTGGGGGCAATACAGGAATTCTGACAACAGGACAGGTTATTGGTGGGAAATATTTGATGGGATCTGTATGCAGAAGTTGTAAAGTTATTCCTGCTGTATTATTGGTAGCAGATCCATGAAAAATGCGTTGCTGTTTTTTTTCTTTTGTTCTGGGATCTGGAGTCTGCAGAGCACTTGATGTGGGTCGGTCCACAGCTGAATATTTGAAAAGTCTCTCGGTCTCTTCTGCTTTTCTGGAGGCTTTGGTGCCATGCTGATGGTGATCTGTAGACGGCACATCAGTGGCATGCCGTTTAGTTTTCTGAGAACCCTTTCCAGTCTCTGCTGGACCCCACGCCTCTCTGGGAGGGGGTTTACCTCTAGACCTTTCAAAATCTTGGGCCATACTTCTTGGAGTCATATTCAAGGATATGGAATTTGGCTGCGGGTGCAGTTTAAGCAGTGGTAAGCCATTGGTCAGTACTTTGCTAGCTGGTAGAAGTGTCGGGGTCTTGTAGGAAATGGAAGGCATTATTAAAGGGAAGCTTTGACCGGGTGCAGTGATGAGTAATCCTAGATTTGCAGAAATCTGTTCGCCTTTTTCGTGGTTTAAAGGAATACTCAGATCAGGAAGTTTCTGATGGTAGAAGAAGGCATAAAACCGTATCAGTCATTTTTAAGCTATGAAAGTTAATTATGTTACGTTGGATACCAAATGTAGCAGTGCAGCTGAAGTAGGTATTAACAATCAGAAACAAACTACCCGGCTGTTGCAAACAATGGATTGTCATTGGGCAAACAGAGAAAGACTTGGGGTCGTTGAGATCCTAATGGGGCTTTATAAAGACCAACCAACCCTTTACTGGCCCATTGCTTTTGCAATAATTAAAGAAAACATATCTATGGTTTTATTTTTTTGGAGATTATCTTTGTGGCCTGAAAACTACAAGCCATAGTGAGAAACGACAGGCAAACCATTTATTGTGGCCTGAAAAAATTACTTACACAATAGATTGCAGGGGAGCTGCTTGTTCCTTAAAACAAAAGGTTCTCTAAAAGAACGCCATCATTAGTTAACCCCTTAGTGACCGAGTGCTATGTTGCATTTGACGTGCCTTGAAGACCAGAATTCCATTATTTTTGTCATACGTTTACTGAACTGTGAATTTCTTTCTTTGTGTTCAGTCCACCCACACAAATTATATATCATTTTTTAAAGGACAGATAGGGCTTTCATTTGATACTATTATTTTCATCATATGATATCATTTACTATTAAAAAAATAGAAAATATGATGAAAATATGCCATAAAAAAACACTTTTTCCAACTTTGACCTGATTTTTTTTTTTACTCAATTACAAATGGTAAAAAAGACCCCGTCTATATATTTCTACTATTTGTCCTGAGTTTAGTAATATCAATGTTTCCTTGTTTGTCTATGTTTTATTTCACGTAATAGGGCGATAAACAATATTAGTGGTTTTTTTTGTTTTCTAACCATTTTCTTCTACAGTGATTTTTTTAACCCGAACCCTAAATTTACCCCAACTCTAAATTTAATCTAACCCTAAATTGACCCCCACCCCTTAATCTAACCCTTGTAATCATCCGAACCCCCATTTAACCCCAATTATTACCCTATTTGGACCCTAACCCTAGATCTAGGTTCAGTAGATCAAGGGTTAGCTTTTTCCATTTATTTATTTATTTAATTTATTTATTTAATTAATTTTCTATTTTTAACTGTAATACCGTCTAACTGCCTGTAGGGGCAGTCAAGTAGCGGTTTCAGAGCGACGGAAGAGATTTTTTTTTTCTCTCTTCCGTCGCTCTCCTCTGGGCATGCTCCTCCGATACAGCACACACCCGCGATCACCGGGTGATCGCGGTGCCCAGAATGTGTTGCATGATGCCTCGATAGAGGCATCATGCAACACTTTAACACACATAGGCAGTGATCAGCTTTCACTGCCTATGTGTGTTTGCGCGCATACGATCACATTCGCTGTGATCGTATGCGCGCGGGGGGGGGGTCAGGGGGGGCTGAAAGCCCTCTCAGAGGCTGCTTCGGATCCGAAGCAGCCTCTAAGAGTAGCTACAGACATGTAGTGTTGCGCTAATGAGCGCAACACTACATGAAAACGGAGGGCGTATATATACGTCCTCATGGTCCTTAAGGACCATGCTTTTCAGGACGTATATATACGTCCACATGCGTTAAGGGGTTAAAGGGACAGTATCACCTGAACATTGGTTTTTACTTTAAATGTGGAGCATAAAAAAATTATTGAAAATTATTATTTTGCTAATACCATGTTTAGATTTGTATTTCAATCATTTTTTATACTCTACATGCACAGTAAAAACAATATTTGGGTGATACAGTCCCTTTAAGCACAGAATTATAATTTAGGTATCTGAAAAAAAAAAGATGACTTCCAAGAAAGACCCCATTAACTGGGGCCATGCGAATCACATTTACACAGAGGAGACCATGCACCCTTCCTGCTCAATGTCTTTGATTTTTAGGAGTGACCCATTCTAAAGAAGAAATCTGGTCACTGTGTTCATGTGAATTGTATGCAGTATTGGAGACCGTATCTCCAGAAGGATATTGATACTTTAGTAGCCCTTCTCTGAACTCTCTCCAAACTGGTTCATGGGTTGAAGGATGAAACTTACCAGGAAAGGTTAAAGCACCTTAAAGGTACAGTCTAGTCACCCTTTTAACTTTGGTGCAACTTGTAGAAAGAGATTATACTTCCCTTTGAGTAGCAACTAGTGGCCGTTTTCGGTACTACATCGGTGCGGCCGTGCCGAGTAGCACAAGTGCACTTGCTGGTTCTCCCATCAACCACTGGGCTGTCTCTAGGATTTCCCAGCTTCCCCAGGCCTCCTGTAATCTCCTTCTCTTAGACGCTCATGCGCCTCCATGGAAACAGAGCACACTGAGAAAGGCAGCTCAGTGTGCTCTGTTTACTCTCTGCTACCCATATCAGCAGAGTGAGCTGGACAGGGGAAGGGGGAGTGATCACAGAGGAACTTTTATTATCACAAAAAGGACTTATTCTGCCTTACTAAATCTTCCTGGCTGACACCAAGCCTTGATTTATTGTGATGATAAAAGTTCCTTTCTGTTTACTCCCCTGGGTGTCCAGCTCACTGATATCCTGATGTGGGGCATGAGGGAGAACATTGGACTAGGGGGGACATGAAGTATAATATTAATATAAATAAAAAAGCACCAGTATCTACATTTAATAATAAATGATAATTCCTACCATACTCACACAGACTCTGAACTTACCATCATAATCATATTGGTATTAAATACACTGTAACTGCCTTAATACTTATAATTTTTAGACAGTTGTGCACTCTATAAAATGTATTTCTGTGCATATTTTTATATAAAATTATTTATATACAAAAATATATTTTACATAGTGCTCAACTGTCTAAACAAATAAGTATGATGGGCGTTGCTGTTTATTTGATACCAATATGAGTATAATGGGAATAGCAGAGCCTGTGTGAGTAACATGGGAATTTAGTTATCAAACAGTGACTTGAAAGAAAGCAGACAGACAGAGAGAGAGAGAGAGAGACAAACAGAGATAGAGAGAGACAGAAGCAGAGGAGAGTGGAGGGGAACAGCCCTGAATACATACAGTTCCTTATAAGCTCTAGGCTGGTTGCTCAGCAACAAGGAAGAAACCAACAAACATTCTTCCTTGCTGTCCGAATCCCTTATTGGCTGTGCTGAATGGGTGGGCGGAGCTTGGTGATGTATTAGAGTCACTGAGAGCAAGGGGGTGCTTGGGAGATCTCAGTGACAGGGAGCATGCTTAGTATTCATCCCCATTCACTTGAATGGGAATGGATCTGATTGGCTGAAGCAGAGAAAGAGAGAGAACACTTGTCAGACTTTTGTAATGATGAAGTGGGTTTTTCCTGATTGCTTCAAAAGCCTCAAGATCTGCTAACTGCTTTTAAAATGTAAGTTTATCAGTTTTTAAGTTATGGAAATTACAAGATATGCATATTAAAGCACTATTTCAGTACTTTAACATTATATATATAATTATATATTATAACTATATAATTATAGTTACCGTATAATACTCGAGTATAAGCCGACCCGAATATAAGCCGAGGCACCTAATTTTACCACAAAGAACTGGGAAAAAATATTGACTCGAGTATAAGCCTAGGGTGGAAAATGAGGCAGCTACTGGTAAATATTTCCCCGAATCTGCCATTTAATATTCCAGGGTATTGCCCCCAATATGTCATTTAATATGCCAGGATATTGCCCCCAATATGCCATTTAATATTCCAGGATATTGCCCCCAATATGCCATTTAATATTCCAGGATATTGCCCCCAATATGCCATTTAATATGCCAGGATTTTGCCCCCAATATGCCATTTAATATGCCAGGATTTTGCCCCCAATATGCCATTTTAATATGCCAGGATATTGCCCACAATATGCCATTTAATATGCCAGAATTTTGCCCCCAATATGCCATTTTAATATGCCAGGATATTGCCCCCAATATGCCATTTAATATGCCAGGATTTTGCCCCCAATATGCCATTTAATATGCCAGGATTTTTCACTTTGTTGACCGCGCGGCTGGAGGGGAGTTCACAACGCTTCCATCACAGCCACGCACCTTCAGAGCACCGGGAGACGGAGCAGGAACGAGGTAAGTTTTAGATTTTTTTTTTTCCCCCAGACACCGACTCGAGTATAAGCCGAGGGGGGCATTTTTCAGCACAAAAAATGTGCTGAAAAACTCGGCTTATACTCGAGTATATACGGTATATAAATGAACCCTGGCAAATGATGGATAAATAAACCCTTGCAAATGATGGATAAATAAACCCTGGCAAATGATGGATAAATAAACCCTGGCAAATTTTGGATAAATTAACCCTGGCAATGTGTATGTATGAGTGTGTGTGTCTATGTGACTGACTGTATGAGTGTGTGTGTCTATGTGACTGACTATGATTGCATGTGTCTATGTTACAGACTGTATCTATGAGTGTGTGTCTATGTGACAGACTATGTATGAGTGTGTGTCTGTGACAGACTGTATGTATGAATGTGTCTGTGACAGACTGTATGTATATATGAGTGTGTGTCTGTGACATACTGTATGTATGAGTGTGTCTGTGACAGACTGTATGTATATATTTGAGTGTGTGTCTGTGACTTACTGTATGTATGAGTGTGTGTCTGACAGACTATGTATGTATGTATGTATGTATGTATGTATGAGTGTGTGTCTATGTGACAGACTGTGTGTATGTATGTATGTATGTATGAGTATATGTGACAGACTATGTATGTATGGATGTACCAGTGTATGTGACAGACTGTATGTATGTATGAGTGTGTATGTGATGTATGTGTGTCTGTATATGACTGCATGTTATTGTATGTATGTGCTGTTGTCTGGCTCCTGGATTTTTTTGCTGGCTCCTAAAACTCAGTTAAGTTTGTCAAGCCCTGGTATAAATGCAACTAGTTATATACATATATTTGGGGTCCACCTCAAGCTTTTGAAAAGGCTGGAACTATTTAATATTTTACAGGGTTTTTTGTGATTAGAAACTTAATATTTGTTTGCATAGAGGGTAGTGGATACATGGAATGGCCTTCCAGTATAAGTGGTAGAGGTTAATACAGTAAAGGAGTTTAAGCATTAATGGGATAGGTATAAGGCTATCCTAGATATAAGATAAGGCCAGGGACTAATGAAAGTATTACTTTACTGAGAGGGTAGTGGATGCATGGAATAGCCTTGCAGTAGAAATGGTAGAGATTAATACAGTGAAGGAGTTTAAGCGTGTGTGAGATAGGTATAAGGCTATCCTAGATATAAGATAAGTCCAGGGACTAATGAAAGTATTACTTTACTGAGAGGGTAGTGGATACATGGACTGGCCTTCCAGCAGAAGTGGTAGGTTCATACTAATGTATGTTTCATGGTGTACACACAGCTCTCTGACTGAAGCACATCTGCACCAGGTTGTACTATATTTCATGTAAAAGTGATACTGCCTGATGTAGATGTTGTGCTGTGAATGTATCTGTTGTATACCAAGGATGCATGGTAATGTTGGTGGGAACTTGGGGATATAATATACACTGTGACAAGTAGGTGGAGTTACATTATGCTAATTATGTGTAGTGGGCAGAGATTTGGACAGTATGGTCACAATTGGAAGCTGAGCTGCAAAGTGTCCCTGGACATATTTTTCAAATGTTGGCAACTATGCAGGGGGGTATGATAGAAACATTTAAATACATAAAGGAAATCAACACAGTAAATGAACAGAGTGTATTTAAAAGAAGAAAAACTACCACAACTAGAGAACATCATTTCAAATCTTTGCCCCTCAAATTTAAGACTAATATCAGGAAGTATTACTTTACTGAGAGGGTAGTGGATGTATGGAATAGCCTTCCAGGGGAAGGTAAACACAGTCATGGATTTATAAGCATGCGTGGGATAGACACAAGGCTATCCTAGCTATAAGATAGGGAACTGGGGACTAATAAAATTATTTCGAAAATTGGGCAGACTAGATGGACCGAATGGTTCTTATCTGCCGACACATTCATTTTTCTATGTTCAAGATAAATAAAACATTAATGCTGTACATGTCACATCTATGGAAAGATGTCCTAGCTTAATCATTCTGCACAAATAATACCTGTATTATGTTTTCCTTGTTGCTCTGGTCATCCAAACCATTAGCTTCACAGTCAGCAGTGCTGCTTCTTTTGCCTGCTTTATCAGGATCAGCTCCCGAGTCTGTTCGAATTTCCGTACTAGGGGGAAGATCACTATGTATCCTCTCAGTGCGGACTGGGGCTGGGAACGGAAATGCAGCATATCCCCCCGCAGGATTGACAACTTGGGTTCTCCCAATCTGAGCAGACTGCTGTAGAATATTATGTAATGTGGGCAGGGCCGCAAACGAAGACCCTACAACTTGCATTAGGCTCATGAAGTTGAGTTGCTGAAGCTGAAGAGACAAAATAAACACATCAACTATTGTACTTTAAATATAACTAGTTTTAGAAGTGTTAACATTAAAGTTACACACAAAGCCAATAGCACCAGTGGCAAAAAGTTCAATATACATGTGGAATTCAAGAACGGCTGCGATAGATTAAGGGAAAAGTGTTTTCCCTTTAATCTAATTTTCTTGTATTTGGTGGAGCCGGATGTATTAATCATGCCAAATTATTGTTCAAAGAGTAGAGGATGCATGGAATAGCCTTCCAGCTGAAGTGGTAGAGGTTAATATAGGAAAGGAATTTAAGCATGCATGGGACAGGCATAAGGATATCTTAGATATAGGATAAGGACCAGGGTCTAATGAAAATATTAAGATAATTGGGGAGATTGAATGGACTGAATGATTCTCCACCTGCCGACACATTAGATGTTACTAAATATGCGGTTTTTGCTAATTTGAGCATGCCAAAAATGATCATTCCCCGCCGTCCAGCTTGGTGTTTCTGAGATTTCGTGTTCAGTTGTACATGTCAAGTAATTCCCTTATTGACAATACCTGGGCAAGCGTACCTCAAATGGACTCCTAATTCAATGCACTTTGGCCATCCAATCCCATTGCACCTAAAAGGGATATGGCTTTTTGGAGAGAGCTGGAGACTTTATCATAACAGGTCTAATTAACCAGGAGCAAGCAAGCAAAAAGCCTGTTTTCAAGATAAATATTGAATAAATGAAAATATTAAATGTCTAGTTTATTTAATAAAAATAGCAGCTGTAATAAAAGCATTTACTGGTTTATTTGTGCAAACTCAGAATGGTGCTTTAACACATTTAATTGACTTTTTCTAGCAGAGCCTACAGATCATATAGATCAGGGATAATGCCCATACATGGACACCAGTCCGCGGCAAGGTTTGTGAAGGTCCATAGAATACCATTCAATTTCCCACCACAGACCCCTGTAAATTTCCACACTGTACAGTTTAGGAGACGGGGTCGGAGGGGAGATTGTTCGCCTTTATGATCCTTAGTTTCTAGACCTGATGTATTATGTTTCACGTATACGGTAACCATTTATTATATATATAGGAAAACATATTTTATACCAGTTATTCAATATATCCATCCTTGTATATACTATTTACCTGTAGGAGCTTAAACATTTCATCCTGGAATAATTGTTGGACTGCTTCTGAGGTGTTCACGGGCTGTGTGCTTTGCCCTCCTGGAGGGTCCTGCTGGTTTGTGTTGGTGGGAGGCATGACAGTTACAGTACTGGATACAGGCGGGAGTATAGGAGACTTGATTGGCATGCGGAGATCCGGCTCCCTATTTCTAATACAAAGAATACAGCTCTTTACCAGATACTTTTAGTGAAATAATACATTTGCATAAAGTATAGTACATAGCATGCATTTAATACAAATAAAAGATGTACAGTGAATTGTTGCCAGATAGAACTGGTGTGATGTTCTAGCGGTGTGATGTTCTAGCAGTCCAAAGGAAGCATTTATTTGGCAATATTACCAATTACCTTGGGATGTCCTGTATGTTCCTCTGTGCCTGTAGATCACAAACATCTTTGGTCTCCCATATTTCGTGTAAATAGAATCTTAATACTGGGTATGGCAGGAGCAACTGATTAGTACATTTGATAGAATAAACCAGCAGACTCTCAGCTCACAGACACTGATTTGTTTTGGTTTGGTCTCCATGGTTATTAATGCTTGCTGTGTATCAAGGCGTGGTGAACACAGTATATTTGGCTAATGGCAGGCTATTACGCAGTCATATATTATATTTATATAACGCTGCAGAGACTGGAATAAACTGTATGCAATTTTTGTTGCAACTTTGCCCCTGCTCTCTAATTAATGAGGAGACCGATGTCTGCTTCCTCTGTGCTATAAACTACAGCTCAAAGGGTCTCTGTCACCAAAACATTGTTTAAACTATGAAGAAAAGAAGAAAAAAAAAAAAAAGATCAATAATGATCTATACATTGTGTTAGCAGAAATGCAATTATAAACATAATTGGCTTATTAAGTGGTTTATATTCTTATTCATTAAAAAGTTCAATCAATGCAGCTGCTGATCCTTAGTAAAAACATCTATGGAGTACTGTATTTGCTCGAATATAAGACAAGGTTTTTTTCAGAGCTGCAGGGGACCTGGATCCCCCTCTCTGACAGACGGTGGATGTCTGCGCAATGCGCGCAGACATCCTCCACTGCCGCCCAGCACGACCGATGGGACTTCTATGATGAAGTCGGGTCCATAAAAGTCCCGGCGGAAGTGCCGGGCAGCAGCTCCACTAGGCACCAGGGATATTTGGGCAGCTGGGAGATGTCTGAACGATAGTGCAGACATCCTCCATGCTGCCCGACACTGCTGTCTATTATGACGGACCGGCTGTCCGTCATAATAGACAGAAGTGTCGGACAGCATAGGGGATGTAGGCTGCCCCCACTAGCCACCAGGGAGAGAGAGAGAGAGAAAGACAAGGGGAGGGAGGGGGGAAAGGAACAAGGGGAGAGAAACACAAGCAGAGGGGGGGAGAGAAAGACAAGGGGAGGGAGGAGGGGGGAGAGAAAGACAAGGGGAGGGAGGAGGGGGGAGAGAAAGACAAGGGGAGGGAGGGGAAGAGACACAAGGGGAGAGAAAGACAAGGGGGGGGGGAGAAAGACAAGGGGGGGGGGGGGAGAAGGAAAAGTTTGGGGGGAGGGAGCAACAACGTGGGAGGGGGAGAGAGATAACACTGGGGGAGAGAGAGAGAGGCAGCATTGGTACATAAAAGGAAATATAAACAAGAAATGCATTTGTTTAATATCATAATTTTTATTAAATATTAAAAAGCAATTTACATGTGAATATATACAAGTTAAACTTTTTTCCTATAGGGTAGTCTTATATTCAGGATTTTAGTTTTTTTCCTAAAGGAATATCCAAAGTTTGGGGGGTCGTCTTATATTCAAGCAAATACGGTATTACATTAATGAACACAAAAAACGTATTACTAAGGTGGTTTTTGTTAGCCCCAGTTGAGATCTCATACTGGTGTTTTTTTTTTTTTTATATGTCTTTGATGTCCCCTGTTTATGACAAGTATGTCTTGATATGTCAGTTAAATAATTTTCAATGGGAAGTGCTAAATTTGGAGATCAGGCCTCAAGGTGATGACATACACAGGAGACACCGCAGAAGACATTTAAAAACAGATCTTTGTCTTAATTTATGCATCTGCTTGCACAATGTATATATCATTTCTGATATTTTCTATTCTCTAGATTTACAGTATAACAATGTTTAGGTGGCAGAGTCCCTTTACTCTTACAACTCATTATATCTAAAGAGATGTTGGTCATTAGAAACAGGCTTATGTATAGAAAAGTAGTCAACGGAAACTTGAATGGCAGAGATGAAGGGATCTAAAGCAACCTGCAGGGATACAATATCCTGAAGAAGTTACACATTTTATGAAAATCTACCTTGATGTAAAGACTATTGCATTAAATATTAAAAAAGACACTTTGGGCATCAGTTTGATGCATCTGGTTAGTGTATTTTCCAGTAAATGACTAACTTTGGCACTGCAGATGTTCGAGCTACATAGCCCATGATACCCAATCAGCCGTAAGACTAACTGAGCATCATAGGATTTGCACTTGTCGCACAGCTGCAGTGTCAAGGTTAGATATCGCTGGTCTAACCTGTACATTTTACAGGTTTTATTTCAAACACATGCAGGTAATAAGAATCCATAGTAAAAGTCTATAATTACTGCTAAACAAGGCAATGATGAGACTTAATACCGTGAATAATATTTACACTGGGAATATTCAACATAAAAGATATTAAACATTTGGTTAGCAACCCTGCAAGAAAATTCACAGATTACCAGAAATGTGCATTTCAAATACATCTGCTGCCTCCTATTTAATATGCTGCCCTGTGGCATAATAAGCAGGTTATTTGTTCTCTGTAGTAACTGGTAAATTATTTTCCTCTTAATCTGTGTATTTTGTTGCAATTCTGCTAAAGCAATGTAAAGATCGTTTGCTACTGTCTGCATTCCCAACAAACAGGGCTTAGGTGACAGGGAATAATACCTTTCATTAACATAACTAAGGTTTTCTTGAAGGAACACTAAACTTGATTTTTCACTTGAGCTTCTAATATAGAAGCACAAGTGAAAAGTTAATTGCCCCTAGTATGAGGATGAACTGGTGTGTACTTTTGATAGTACACGCCAGGTTATCCTCTGACCGACAGCTGCCATACTTCCATAGGAATCAGGCAGCCGTCTGGTCGGCGACTGACTATCTCTGCTGGTCCCACCTGCTGATTCCATGCAAAAACGATGGTCTCTCTCTGTCCTAGCAGTGAAAGACGCTCGTTTTCGGCTGTCGGAGCGCGGCGAGCCTCTGCTCTGATTGGCTGTGCGCGTGCTGACGTTTGTCAGCAAGCGACAACCAGGAACTGCTGTGTCTCGCACGTGAAACACAGCAGTTAGTAAACCTGCGTGTATCTATTAAGATACACATCGGGTTTACTTAATTGACACGGGACATGTTTTGTTTAACCCTGGCTTCCTTCAAGGAAGCCAAGGTTAAACAATGTTTAATACTTCTTTAAGGTCTCACTAAAACAGCTCTGTAAAGTGGACATGATACTAGATATGTCACTCTGCTGTACTTTATTATTTCAAAATGTAAGACATGCATCCATCAGTGAGAAAAGACACTCCCACTCCCAGCACCCTGTCCTGCATATACACCATGGTTTCACTCACTTTTCTGGTTCACCAGATTCCTTGATGACGGGTACGTCAGGATCCCGTGTGTAGGGACACTGTTCGCTGGCCGGTCTCTGCACATGAAGGAAAAATAATGAATACATCTAACATAAGACCTGTACTGACAATGCCGCTTGTACTATAGGAATGTACATAGCTATATAGGGTAGATATTTGCTCCAATGGTGTTCCCTCTAGTTCTTTTCCCCTGCGATTGCTGTACCACACATACTGAATTCAATGTAAGAGACTATCAGAACGTACCTTCATCTTCTGGGTTAAGGTCTGTATGCTAATGGAGATGTTTGGGCTTCTCTCAGTGTCAGGCTGCTCCTCCTGGTCATCTGTGGAATAATTTTTTCTTTATTTTTAAATGGAAAAAACCTAATGACTTGTTCCCTATACCTTCCAGTATATATTATCAGCTTCCTGAAGCTTTAATGTGAGTGCATGAGAGTAATAATGGGAGAAGAAGCTAATTTGGAGGGGGAAATGACATGGCTAGGTCACCCACCAGGTATAGGCCTAGGCCTGCAGACTCTAGGAGGGAGAGGAAGGCAAGGTGCATTAAAGTGATTGTGGGAAGACATGGCAACAGATCAATTATATTCTATGGTCCTGCACACACCTTGCATTTCCCTGTTAGGGGCACACCAAAAGGGAGAGCAAGGGGTAGAGACTAAAGGGGAAGGGGTGCAATGAAAGTTAGGGGTGATGCATGAGTTTAGTCACGCCTAGCGCAGTCAATACTAGTTCAGATGGTCACATACAGTGGCCAAAAAACAAAAAAAACAAAGGGAGAAAGACCTCACACAAAACCTGCTGACCCAATAGTGTACCACGAAACACTTTCAAATCTGAAAACCTAATTGCAGTAGTGTTCAAGAAAATATATGTATATAATAAAGCCCCCCCTGAAGTGTCATTCACAAATGCACCATGATTTAAACCCTATAAACATTTACTATCACATTAAGACGTGAGTATTTGATCTATGGTGTTCTTTTATGTCTATATTTATATATTCAAGTTAAGACACACTATATTTCTTTCCTCTTCTAGCACAGCACAAAACTTGAATACTCCACTGTTGACCTGTAATCGTTAAGACATCCAGCCCTTCTTGGAAGCAATCAATTGATGACAATCTCAGCCTGTGCTTGTAAGAACGGGTTGTCCAATTAAATACCAGATAATGGTCATGTCTCTTAATGCTGTAACATATGCTTAATGTGCCAGTTAAAAGAACTGTCGGGTGCCCAAAATACATCTTCCAAATGTTAATGCATATGGAGGTACATTCAAAGTAATATATAATGCATATTTTAAATTTTGCATTGCTTAAAATAAAAATTACTTACCGCTAGATGAATTTGTGAAATTACAGCAGTTTGCAAGAAACAAGGACTGCCCACACTAGCTGAGTAAATGTCAGTGTCCTTTTTTTTTTTTTTTGCTGCAGGAACCAATGAGAAAAATGCCATTCAAATGAATGGAATATCATGTCTCTCTAGTGATGTCATCCGATAATGTGTTGCACTGTTAAGAGATCCTTAACAGTGCAAGGTCACTTAGATTCCATATACAGATTCCAATGCATTCTAATCCACCAGCAGAGGAAGTGACTAAATGAAACAAAACTGATCCATGCTCAGTACCTAGGCACAATCGGTGTGTACCTGTAGGATTGAGTAGAATATTAACAGTGTGATTTATGCAGAATGCTTGCATCAACTCACACTGGAAAAAAGTCTGTGCACTATAAGTCTGTATATAATACTGTGGATACTAACCTTCAGTTTCTGATGGGATTTTCAGCAGATCCACCTTCTGGTCACTGACATTTCCTGCAGACACAGAGTGCTCCACAGGGTTTACATCCTGCAGTGTGGAATGACGTGGACCTGTACTCTGCAGGCTTACGCTGGTTATTCTAGGAGACAAGAAACACATGAAATATCACCATCCATTCCATCCAACACAAACGGCATCCGGTGTCTGAGGCTATGTCTGCATGTTGATTATTACTGTGTAACTTGTTCTGGAATCTCTCATCTTACACCAACGCTTGACAAATCCCACGATCCAGGGCTCCTACTGTTCCAACTCCTGGTTACACCCCCCTCTTCTTGTGTAGACATTAGCACCTATTCTATTGCTCAGCACAGTATGGATGAATAGCTCCAGTCCATGGGCCATGGTATCACTTACTCAGACCAGGTATCTTCCTGCTGATTCAGAGAATGCTCTTCCACAACTGTAACTGGTCCGCTCTCTGACTCTGTACTACTGGCAGCCACTTCAATATCTCTGTGTAGAGTGGACTCTCCAGACGGCTGGAAAACAGGGGCCACTATGTGTTCTCTCCATGGAATCTGAAAAAATGAGTGATCAATACAGTTGATCAACAGTGAAGAGGATACAATGGATATCAGGCACTTATTCTCTCTTTTTCTAGGGTCTACACATTTTTTGGCACAGTTATTACCTAGACTATTTCCATGAACTTTGCCAGGCATAGATTTTGCAAATATCAATTGTACTGTAAAAGAAGTGTGTACTTAGCAGCCAGTAGTCTCTTTCAACTAGTCGGCTGATGTTTTTTATGTGCACGTATGGCTCATCATAGCACTTGCTGCTACAGTTTTCCTGGTGGCAGAGCCAGTCCCTGACACTGAATAAATACTATTCAATGTCAGCTTCTAAAAAACATAATGCATCCCTATGGTAATTCTGTATCATATCATCTGTCAGGAGCTAGTTTTATTCATTTGGAACAGTAAGACCTCCCGCTCTCCATCCTGCTGGCACAGAAGTGAATACAGCTAGGAAAGGTCTGTCCGATCGTCCGTTTTACTTATTTAATCACAGCATTAATTGTTACCTTTGATATAAAACGGTCAGCGTGTCCATGTCCCATGTAGGGTTTTTCTAAAAGCCACATGGCTGTCAGGATTGCTGCGGAGGAGGTTTTAACCCGTATGGCTGTGGTCTGTGCGTGACACGGTTCCATCTTGCCGGCACTCCAGAACAGCCGCCTGTCTGACCATCGGACCATCCACTCCACCAACTTTGCTTCATTACTAAACTTTGCCTTCAGTTCGGTTCCGAGCTCCTCGCTGGGCAAACAGTTTCGGGTCTGGATTACTTTGTAGCTGTACTGATTTCCTGTGCAAAGGTCAAGCAGCAGAGTTCTAGAAGATAGATGGTCACCGTCTTCCCGGTCTGTCTTTGTTTTCTGGCTCCTGATACCAAACATCCCGCTCTTGCCAGAGTTTCTTCTATTGACCTTGAGGTGGGATTTAACGGGCATTGCTTCTGGCTTCCCAATTATGATGGTTGAAGGCCCATTAGGTTTAGGAATAGCCGAGCATTGCGTGTCCTCCGAATTAACAGAGGCATTGCAGGGAATTTGATTACGTTCATAACAGGAGCCGGCTCGGAAAACACTCTGGATCTTGGCTTTCCCCAGCTTGCGTTTCAGGGTTGTATGAACATCGAAGGCAAGAGAGTTCAGTTCGTGTTCTCTAAGATGATGGCAGAAAGTGGTGACGTAGGGAATTCCTGGCTCGCTGTAATGTATGAGGTCCTTCTCCAGCAGGTAACTCAGGAACAAGTCTAAGAAGTTTGTATACTCTTCATCATCTCTCTCAAACTCCCAGCTTCCAACTTTGGGCAGAACATTGGTATCTTCAGCCGCTGGATCGTTTTTTGGTCTGTTCATCGGTTTGCTCTCTTTCAAATGATGGGAGAATTCGTCATCTGTTCTGTAACAAAAGAAAAATCCAGTGGTTTCCATTTTAATTTATATTTATTAAGCCGTCAAAACATTGGTATTAAAACTAATTTAGAAGATAACACAATAACGGTTATAGTAATAAACTCAGCATCGCCACCCAGTGGTTGTTGAATCATAACGCGTGTTGCTGGTAATCTTGCACTTTTACTGTAAAATAAGATGATTTATGCGTTTAAACAAAATGCTCGGGAAGGCAGTTTGCACTGATGCATCTGGCTTGAGCAGTCTGGACTATATCTCCTTTAGATTTATTGTCCATGTCTTCATAATGTATCTGATTATTACAGAATGGAGACATGACTACTCATGCAGCATTTAATATTCACAATATGGGATGTTAGTATTGACTTGCACGGGATATCGAAAGAATGAAGACCGATTTTGGATTTGAAAGAGTAAAAGTTTTTACTGTGGACCTGTACATTGAATTAAGGTCTATTTTATTCAGAGTGGAATTAAGTTCTGCAGAGCTGACCTTGTGCAAAAGCCGATATCCATTCCTACATCACTCCATCCTCTGCTCTGAAACCTTCATGGCAGATTTTCTCCCGTACCTCTGTGTATAGGGTATTCATCTTATCATATACATTACTTTACTAACTTCTGCTTAATCGGCTGCTAGCTACTGCCCACCCACACATTCTATGCATAAAATATCTAGTTTGATGGTAAATCAGCTGCTACCATCTACACATGTCTAGTACAATTATTAATCATAACATAACGTGTACGCCCCTGAAACAACCAGACTGTTAATGATTTAATAAGTTAATCCCTTAAGGACAAGAGCTTTTTTTGGAATGTGTCGTTACGTGTGTGTTTAAGTGTGATTTATCACTTTCTTTAGTGTACTCATACAAACTATAGATTGCCGTTTTAAGAAACTGTATAACTTACATTTGGTGCCATATTTATCCTTTTAAACCTGAATTCACTAGGATTTTTTTTTTATTCAATTGGCCATGCCCCATGTATATATTCAGGGCCATCAGCTGTCCTTAAGGGGTTAATCGAGTTCCAGCGCAGTGTGTATGATGTACAACGGACGCCTTCATGGAAAGTAAGTCTAAGAGTCAGGGAGACAAGTCTTCTAAACCCCCTACTGTTGACTCCTAACTTTGTTTAACCCCTTTGTGACATTGGGACGTACTAAACAGCTCAATGCGGCTCCCCGCGATGAGCTGTTTTCGGATCCCGCTGCAGGCACTTACAGCGGGATCCCACCTGTCAGATGAGGCCACTCTGAGTGGCTTCAGTCTGACAGGGGAAATGTAGCCGGTGCTCGCTTTGAGCTCTTGCTAAATCGCGCTGTGCCCGAACTTCCGGGTTCGGGCACGCCTCCGTGACGTCACACGTGACGTCCGGAGGTCTCGCGATTTTTTTGGCAGGGACCCACAGGGTCTATTAAGACCCTGATCGGGTCTCTGCCAGAGTGTTCCTGGCTACCGAGCACCGTGCGTCACGAAGGGGTTAAGACGGTATCATTTCTCTGCCTCTGAAAAATAAATAGGCTGACTCCTGAGCTGGTCTGCTTGGCTTCTAAAGGACACGCGCTTCACGCTGTTATTTGGGTTTCTGTTTTACAAACATATAAAAATACCTTTCATTTGTGTCCTTGGTCATGAGTGTGTCAGACAAGGTATCCGCCTCACTGTAGACATGGGGCCTTCCGGGATCAGTGAGGGTGCTCCTGCTTAGACTGGTGCCCAAAGAGTATCTGTCGTAGTAGTGAGACTCTTGGTCTGAGGCTTCCCCCAGAGCTGCCTCCCACATGTACATTTCCACAGGCCCGATGTTTCTCTGCACGCGGCGCAGGGCTTTCACGTGCACTTTGTGTACGTTGTGAATGATGACCGACATCATTTCTTCTCCTTGACGTCCTGTGATAAATTATGAGTGTGTTACGTCTTGTATAACATGGATGGATCAGCACAGGGGAATGACATGTAACGTAGACCACAATATCCCAGAAGGATAAACAGTTGACCTGGAGAATTCCCAATATTTATTGTAAGTCAGCCCGACCGACTGCAATACTGTATCCATTCTAATACCTAATTGTACTGGACAGAGGGGTTTATCCGTTAAAAGGCACTTTGGGGGTGAGATGAACATTTCAGTTCCCAACTTGACCGTTTTTTCTAACAGGTTTTTCCCTGGGCAATGCTCTGCAGTGGAATTGGCCCTGCATAATGCTTCATTAAAAAAAATGATCATTTTTAAAGATTTAGCTATGCATTATCCATGTCTGAACTCGTGGCTGCGTCTGTCGCCGACAGTCTCTCACTGCTCAGCCGCAGCCATGATGCTTCCAAGGATTGAGTCTCTCACTGTTGTCAGTGTGCGCAAGCATCTGACTAGCTCTGCCTCGGCTGAGAGGCAAAGCTTGTATTAAAGCCACATGTATGTGAAAAGATATTTGTCGGGTTTACCTTTGGCATGTGGCAAACGTCTTTTAACATATGCTTGTATTAGTGAACGAAGAGTTCAAAGAAAACTTTAGTGGCACTTTCATATGCCTGACACACAGCTAATTGTACCTTTAACCACAGAGTGCCTGAGTCTCTGCTGAACAGAATGATACTTCTCCCTTAATGGTACACGCACAACATCAGGATGGGGAAAGGCCTTCACCATGATCTCTGCCACCTTTATAAAAACAAACACAGACATAAGACGTCAGCATATATACATATAACAAAAGCAAACACATAATTAGTGTTAAAGCTAAAGACGCTCCTATTACAATTGAGTACAGAACTGATACACGATATGGGATTAGTTCCATTGTTAATGTGTGTCGCGAACCATTGAGACTGACACTCTGGACTAGGTTTAGGTGACCCTCCCCACAAAGGAGCTATCTTCACTGTACTGACTATCTGCTACTGGCTCTCAGAGCCCCTGGAGATAAGCACCGGGTGGGCACCACAGCCACTGGCTCGTTTGAAACCACTGCCACCTGGCCCTTCGGGAGCTTGTAAGCCGAATGGTCGATGCAAGGTAGTTCTGTTAATAATGTATATTGTATATATACATATGTAATGAATAGCTTGGGGGAAAGACGTAACAGGGGGGATATGATAGAAACATTTAAATACATAAAGGGAATTAACACAGTAAAGGAAGATAGTATATTTAAAAGAAGAAAAACTACCATAACTAGAGGACATAGTCTTAAATTAGAGGGGCAACGGTTTAAAAGTAATATCAGGAAGTATTACTTTACTGAGAGGGTAGTGGATGTATGGAATAGCCTTCCAGCAGAAGTGGTAGAGGTAAACACAGTCAAGGATTTTAAGCATGCATGGGATAGACACAAGGCTATCCTAGATATAAGACCGGGAACGGGGGACTAATAAAAGTACTCAAAAAAAATTGGGCAGACTAGATGGACCGAATGGTTCTTATCTGCCGACACATTCTATGTTTCTATGTGTTGCCACCTTCCAACCGAGAGCATCAGCTGCAGGGTGCCTGAGAGATGGTGCAAGGGAGGCGGCCACAGTGAGACAACAGAACGTGACCCAGCCTGAGTGGGAAAATGTTGCCCTTTTAACACTATGGCCGCTGCGCTCCCTAAGGGGACAGAGGCGATTACGTCTTCCCCTATCCCTCATTATATTTCCCACTCCCGTTCAATGTGTGGCTAGTTTTACCCTTTTGATACCCCATTCCCCACACACACTGTGACTATATCCCTTATACAGACCAATTACTTCCCTGACAGAGTGTTTCCTATATGGCTAGCTCAAATAGAGGTTAAGCCCTCTCTCAAAGATAGGAGTATGAAGAGGTGACTGCCAAGTAGTGCTGGAGCAACAGAGGGCACAGGAGGAAAAGATTACCGCGATGGGAAAGGAACATCCAATTGATGTTCTCGTCCCATTACAATGTGTATTACCTTATGAACAGGGGGCAGCTCGCTAACCAGGCTGAGGATGATGTCCTGGACCAGCTCCTCGCAGTTTGTAACACGCATGAAAGGCAGCATGCGACATGCCCAGTCCAGAGCTTCGAAACAATGCTCAGTTACACAGGGGTCGCACTCCTCAGAGCTCTGGGGAAGGAAAGATATAGATTAGAACAGCGTTCTCTTCTTATAGTGAAGGGCTGCATACCAAGCAGGATCTTAGGCTGGGAGACAGACATTAGGAATTCCATGAGATAATACAATAATTTAAGGACATGTTTGAGACAAAACAAAAAAAACATTGAGTTTGACTAGTGTGCGAGAGGCTGGACATCAAGCAAAAATGTCTGTAGAGGTAAACAAAAAAAGTCACATGCATAGTCTCCTCCACTCCCCTTAATTTACTTAATTTCACTCGTAGGGTCTATAACAGTGACGGCTAACCTTGGCACTGCAGATGTGTAGGACCTACATATCCCATGATGTTCCATCACATTTGGGACTGACTGAGCATCATGGAATTTGTAGTTCCCAAACATCTGCAGTGCCAAGGTTAGCCATCATTGGTCTATAACACTTACTCCTACCTGAACAATGGAAAAAAGGCTCGGTAACTAATCAGTTTACATTTTTTAGGTGTTATTTCAGAACCAAAGCCTGTGATTCTGAAGCAGTTATAACCATATGCAGGAACACCCCTACCTTGAACAGCTTGCCATTGTCCCTGGCTTTCTGGTATTGTCTGCAGCTGTAGGACAGTCTCTCGCGCACGTGCAGCATCCAGCATAATGCACACAGCTCCCTAAAACAACCTGCCAGACAGACACTTCGTCATTTAACATTACTGGTGCCACTAAAGCCATCAAGATGGGTGAGATAGCCAGCTAAGTTACATGGTGCAAGATACAAATTGCAGAGCCATAATGCACACTTGTAAAAGGAAAAAAAAAAACAGGGTAAAAGAATGCATGCTGGCATGTTTACAGTTATTACATTACATTTATTTATATAGCGCCAACAATTTCCGTATTGCTTGGTACAGAACATAGACGAGAACTACATACATTACTCGAGATGAACAGGGGCAGACTGATCCATGAGGTAGAGAGCCCTGCACACAAGCTTACAATCTAGAGGAAGTGGGCTACAAGAGATGCATAAGGGGAGCAAAAAGGTCAAAGGTGAAGATGGCGGTCGTAACAGTATTTGGGGACAGCAGGAGCTAGGTGGGTTTGGTCAAAGTTTAATTAATGGGTGTTCTAACCAGATGAATAGTAGTCTTCCTTGAATATTGAGATAAGGGAGAGAGCTGGATGCTCTGCAGAAGTGAGTTCCAGAGTGAGGGGGCAGCTCGGGTAAACTCTCGCAGAAGTGAATAGAAGAGGTGATGAGGTTGAAGGAGAGCCTTAGTCAATATGACGAACATAACGGTCATGCAGGGTTAATGAGGGATGCAATGTAGGGAGGGGCTGAGGAGTATAACAAACGTCATTCTACAAATGGCTGACCTTCCAAATGCCGACAAGTGTAAAATGAAACAAATCAGCTGTGTGCACAAGGTATCAAGGTATACAAACAAGGGGTGTCAAACACTCCTGCTACTTATGGCCTACATCTCCCATAATGCCCTATCAGGTAAGGCGCTGGCAGGGGAGCATGGGAGATTTAGTCCTCCAACAGTTTGACACAATTGTCTCTGCCACTGCATATGCTGACTGGAGTTTGCCACTTTACTTGTTTCTATTTGTACCAATTATGTATAACTAACTACTGTTCAGTATTTCATTTTTTTTCATTCAATACAAATATAACTTTATTTATCTTGTATGTTACATGAACTACAAACCTGTAACACTAGAGGAAACTGGGTCATTTTGATGGTCGTCAGATCCCCCAGGTTTAAAGAAGGTTGTGCTGCTGTTGGAGTAATGAAGCAGTGTCTCCGGCAGGGAATTCAGACTGGAAAGGGAGCCCTTGGCTCTAATCTGGGGAATAACAAATTGGATTATGCATCGAGACACAAGGCTCACGTCACTTACAAGTCTCCTGACTTGTAGAGAATTCCATTGCCAAATATAAGCAGACAAGAAAACTAGGAAACAATGGCATCATTCTAAAATTCTATTCAATGGCATTAAGTAACAATACAGCTATATAAAAACTTATTTAAAGGGACTTTTTCACCTAAACATTTTTTTTACTGTGTATATAGAGAACAAACAAATCACTGAAAATGATCTATGCATTGCCAACAAATGCCTAAGTTACACATTTAAATAGGTCTGTGGGGTCATCCTGCGGCTTAATATGCAAAGTGACAGGTGATGTCATAAACATGAGACTCCACAGACACACTGAATTTGTATATTCTCCGTTTTACCGTTTCCCAATAATCAATAAGGTAAATATACAAATAAAAAAAAGAAGGTCTCACACAATAACAAATAATAACCCAAGCAAAACAACAACAGGAAGGGGGGGGGGGGAAACAGGAGGAAAAGAGAAAATTATGAAAAAGTGAAAAGAAAAAGAGTGAGATGCGGAAGATTCCTTCTCCTCCTACCCCCTCTTCAGCTTATTTTATTTATGTGGATTACACAAGATGCTGGCCCTGAAGTAGAAGCACAGAACAAACTGAAGATTCAAGCTTGTTGCTCCAGCATATTAGACCAGGGCAAATGATATGCTGTAGTACAAAATTTATTATGGTAGGTTAGTTTTTAATTTTAGGGAGAGAGCATGCTCGTCTCCAGTACCTTCTGCATGATCTTCCTTGTTCGTTTTATCTGTTTAATGTACCACTGGGCAGCTGGTAGGGAGCAGCGTGCTGCGCGCAGGAGCAGGAGAATACGCTGGAGAACAGCGGACATCTTCTGGCGGAGACACTTCTCTGCTTCCAACAGAAAATCACTGGGATCCTCCTGAAATACACATAAAAATTGTCCACGTGTGAGCTGCATGAGACTGAATGAGAAAGAAAGTTTTTTAGACTTCTACGGTTTTTGTGTTTAGCTGTAATTTTTTTTTTTTTTAATCTTCTAATGTACCCACACATATTATATACGGGTTTTATCGCCATAAGTAGGGCTTTCTTAAGTTACCATTAATCTTATAAATTTATTATAAAAAAAATCATAAAATATGATGGAAAAACAAACGCTTTTTCTAACTTTTACCTGAAAAATCTTTTACACAATTACAACTGGTAAAAAACACCTAAATAGTTTCTAATATTTGTCTTGAGTTTAGAAATAATGCCTTGTTTACACAGTCAAGGATTTTAAGCATGCGTGGGATAGACATAAGGCTATCCTAGCTATAAGACAGGGAACGGGGGACTAAAAAAAAATTTTTAAAAATTGGGCAGACTAGATGGACCGAATGGTTCTTATCTGCCGACACATTCTATGTTTACATGTTTTTCTGGTTTTATTTTTTTTTTGCACGTTGCACTCTAACCCTTACTGTAACCCTAACCCTAGATTTCAACCCTAACTTGCTTTCTTTTGTCTTGCAGTCTGCCACTGGGGGCCGTCAAGAAACAACAACAGAGTTATGGAAGCAAAGAAGCTTCCGAAGCTCTTGTCCACAACAGGGAAGCACCATTCCTCTTCTGGTGGAGCACATACTTTTTCTCCCAAGTAGGAATTGCGGTGTTGCCTGATGCCGCCTCATGGAGGCATCACGGTAACACCATCTGATCTTTGGAGGCAATTACTGATCGCCTCCGGCAGCCTTAAAAAGGCATGACGTACATGTAAATCATGTCATTGTTAATGAGTTAAAGTTATGCTTTAGCAAGTTAGGCTTAAGTGAAAGATTGCATCAAGTGTAGGTATGTTAAATTGTAATGCTTGAATGAAGGAATGCAAATAAAGTACTTATTTGAGACACTTTGCCTGTATACCCCAGGGGGCGAACATGTTTAGAATCTTTGGTGTTATTGGACCCCAATAAAAACGAAACAAAAATGTACAGCGCTTATCAAACCACTAAAAAAGTCATTCTTTTTAAATGAATTATTTTAAAATGTTAGCGCTGTCCATTGTTTTGTTTTTTAAAGCAATTTTTTTTTCTCATTCAATATGTAAAAGAGAACATGTGTTCATGTCCCACCATGGCACATGTCGGACAGACCGTATCAAATATAACTATTATACATAAGATTAGAGAAAAATATAAAACATTTGACAGGTCTTGTTACTACAAAAGGTCATAGGCAATGTCAGGGTGCAGTTATCAAAAACAGTGAACCAGCGAAACACATTGATTACCATAATTTAGTTAAGGCTGGGACGGCAAATAAATAGGATAGCAGATGATAAAATACCAAGGACCGTCGTGCGGACCCGGGGCCCCTATCATCTCCTGGTAAAAGTGCGTTATTTCTGTGTGGTACATGCAGTACAGTATGATACCCAAGCCCATCCAGCTGAAGCTGTCCATTGTTTATATATAGGATATGACCCAAAATTCTAAACATGTCCGCCCCAGATAGAGCTATACAAGCAGATAGAGCTCAATCAGCTACTTTATTTAGATCCTTTCATTAAAGCATTTCTATTTACACTTGATAAATATTTCAATTACACATAAGTTTGTTTTTTGCAAACAGATGTCCTTTAAAAACCATGATATATGTTTAGTTATTAAATCTGTATCTGGGTATAGATAGGCAAGTAGATCGATATGATGTGCACCATGCTTTCACACTGTGGTTCGTTTTCCAAGATGTTTGGAACAACCTATCTGCAGAGTTTCTTAAAAACTTTCTGCAAGCGAACCTAAAAGAATTGATGCTGTTTCGAAGGCAAGGGGTGGCCACACCAAATTTGTATTTACATTTTTCTCCTGTTCACTCACTTTGCATTTTGTTCATTGATAAAAATAAACTATTAACATAATTGTGAAAACATTGTTACTTTACAGCATTTTTGTTTCACACCTGCCACATCAATCAGTGCTGTCACTTTCGTGTCTTTGGTAAGACTGTGTCATGATAATTACAGAGAGCTGCTATCTGTGGTGTTAGCCATGTATGGGAAATGCTTACTTCACTGACTGAGGCTGGCTGGGGACAGTACAGAGGTGGAGCAGGAAGGTACAGTCGGTCTGGTACCAAACCAGACAGCTTTCTGATGAGTTCCTTGGCGGTCTCCATGAGCTGGCGAAGTGTTTCTGTGAGGATTTCTGCATTTGCCATTACAGCTGCCTTCAGCATCTCCTGCACCGAACTAAACAGCACATCAGCATCTTCCTCTTCAATTGGATCTTTAGGTTACAGAACATAGATTTTGTCAAAATAATAAAAACAAGCAATTTTTCCATATTATTTCATGTTAGATAGTAATAAATTCCACAGTGCAGCAAGGTAGTGCACATACGATAACCTTAGAATGACAAACGTTCATGGTCACTCACGATTCAGACTGCAGTGTAATTACAAAGTTGTATTCTTTATTTTGGGCAAGTGCTTTGTAAAAAGATACAGCTAAGCATTTGCCTGAAGTGATTACCGGCCAAGAAGTCATAATCTTCTGCTTGCATTGCCGAGGATGTTGTTTGTATCTGTAATATTTTTTGCTTTTTTTGGATGATTTTAATGGTCTATGGACATGAAATAAAAAATTCAACTTGTTTTTGTTTTTGTTTTTTTACAGTTGCAGAAGGTGAAAGGTGAAATTGAGCAGTACCAGTAAACTGCTTCTCTTTAGCGGGATCCTTATTGGAGGCTTCTGTATCTGGAGGCCGGCCCAGGAAAGTCTGTACCTTCTCCTGGAATGTGTGCGTGGGGGTCAGGCTCAGCGGTAGAGGGAGGGCCTTTCTTTCCAATCTGAAATCAGGAAATGTAAACTTAAATAAAGCTCAGCTATCCAAGATGTACATAAGGATAATAGCGTTAATCAGGATAATACTCAACAGACCGCATTTACACATAGTATTTTATATGGCTTATTTTCAAGGTCACCGTCAAACTACCCCAATGACCCATTTCAACATATGTAGAATATGATCTACAACTGTAATTCATGGTAAACTAGCATTAATCGACACCGAGATCGATTCTATTGAATTCAGATGTTTTTCTAGGCGATTCACTAAAAATGAACTGCAAAACTCAGACATTAATAGAGGAGTTGGAAACAATTCTCTAACTTCTATTTCCAACTCCGTTATTAATGCATGATTTGCGCATTTCACTTTCGGGGCCCCCCAGGTGCTGGAGAACATCCAGACTCCCCTACTAGCCTCTTAGCTGACAGATCTATGGGAGATGTAGCTCACTGGCTACTAGGAGGTCAGTTTGTCATCCCTGCACCAGAGGGACCAAAAAGCCATGATAAATAGTATCTCTGGCTTCTACACCGACCATTTGATACAGGTACTAATTCGAGACAATAGCCAGCACCGAAATTCCGGCTCTGGGGCACCCGCAATTGCTCCATGGGGCGATCGTGGGCGCCATGCTCAGACAATATGGCTGTGCACTCTTGTGGTCAGAGCTTCAGAAGTAAAAATAAATTCATTTCCGACACTCTGAATATGTTGCTTGACTGCCCCCAGTATGGCAGCTAGGGTTACAATTAAATTAGGTTTAGCATTAGGGATAGGGTTACAATTAAATTAAAATATATGAAGGGTTAGCATAAGGGTTAGAGTTGGGGTTAAATTTAGGGTTAGGGTTAAATTTTGGTTTGGTTGGGGTGAAAAGGTCAATATAGGAAAAAAACACTATTTTTGGTTTTTGCCCGATAACTCGCAAAAAACTGCAGAAAAACATGGAAACAAGCATATTTCTGAACTCGGGACAACATTTAGAAACTATTTAGATGGGGTCTTTTTTATGATTGTATTTGTGTAAATTACATTTTAGGTCAAAATTATAAAAAGGTTTTTTTTTAAATTTTTTCATCTTATTTTATGATTTTTTTGCAGTAAATTATAAGATATGATGAACTTAATGTATCTAATGAAAGCCCTTCTTATGACGATAAAAACAACATATAATTTGTGTGGGTACAGTATGTGAGAAAGAAGAAAATTACAGCTAAACACAAACATCCCAGAAATGTAAAAACAGCCCTTGTCATCAAGGGAAAGTCAAGGTCAAAATGTCTTGTCACTAAGGGGTTAAAAGATAGGGGCTATTCACTAAAGGTGAGCAGTGAAATGCAAAAACCAGGCATTAGTAGCAGAGTTGGAAAGATACTCAAGTTGTGGAATTTTTTTCCAACTCCACAATTAATGCCTGTTTTTGTAGTTTGCTTATCAGTTCATTGTTAGTGAATTGCCCCCAATTAGCCAGAGAACATATGAATTCAATAGTAGGTATGAATCAAGAATAAACCCCGGAGGTAAAACATAAGGGGATATATGTTGATAAAAAGGTTTGCAGCCTAATCGACACATCTGTGGTTAAAAGAATACATCCAGAGATAGTCTATCATCAAGTGCTGAAAGCACCTCGGACATTTGCTCTGTGAATCAGAGTTAAAATGATACCAGTTTGATTGCAAGCTTTCAAGACCAAGTTACTAGGACCCTTCCCCTGGCATTAATGAGGCTAAAACTAAATTCCTAATTACAAAACATGTTGTTTTAGCCAAATTAATGCCTGAGGAAGGGTCCTAGCAAATTGTCCCAGTCATGCAGATAGTAACGTGCTTGCACACACACACCAAGTCATGCAGATAGTAACACACACACACACACACACACACACAGTCACTGCATTAACATTGATGTTTCTATAGCACCAACAACTTAAGTAGAGATCGGGGACTACATACTAATTTAGATGAATAGACTGATAAAAGAGATTGAGAGCCGTGCTTGCAAGATTGCAAACTAGAGAGACAATCACATACACACACAGGCAGTCGAATACAAACAACACTGTGTGTCCAGTCCCCCCCCCCCCCCCCCCCCCTTCCCTGCAGCTTTACCTCATTTCAGGGGAGAGGGGTCACTTCTGCTCTAACCTGATCTGTGCCTTTCACACAGGCACAGACCATCGTCAAGTGTTGTGACGCTGAGCACTGGGATGTCATGTGACACCTGGGGCTCAGACTGTTAAGCACAGTGCGCAAGGGGGCAGAGCAGGCACAGACTTTTCCCCCCCGCACTCCACTGAAAGAAAAAAGATCTGAGGCGCCATATGGATGGCAATAGCAGGGTGCCAGGTAACATTTCCTGGTCGGCATGGATTTGTCAAGTCCTGGGTTACATGCTGAACAAGCAATAAACAGGTGTTGTACAAGCTGTGCTGAACAAAATCTTTCTCTAGCAATGAGAATCCAAAACCCTTCCTAAATAGTGTCAGATCTAAACTTACTCATCACAAAGGCTCTCCTGGTGCAAGATATAAGCTAGCCCCATTGAAACAGACATCTTCCAGTCCCCAAGTTTGTTTGCCAGCCATGCAGCCTCTGGTATCAATCCACCAACAAGTAGCAAGTCGAGAGCATACTCCACGGTCCAGACACTGGAAAGGCTCTGGTCTCTAATCGCTGCTGTTACAATGCTGTGCTGGAGCTTGATGACTCGCGGACACCTTTCTGTGGTCAGGGTACAAAAAAAAACATCAATCAAAGCCTTTGGGTTACAGCAGAAAGGGGTCTACAGGGCAGGGGGTAAAAATATCAGGAAATGTCAGAGGTTTTAGAAGATGCATTTAAGGTTTGAACATATAAACCTCAGAAAATCCATTTATAATCATCATATAAAAACTAAAGTAAAATAGGGGGAGTATTATGTGCCACACTGTACTGTCCTGTGGAATAGCCTTCCAGAAACCCTCAAATCATCCAGAAGTGTTAAATCCCTGAAAAACACTGCCTCACTGCTTCTAACAACAGAAGCTACCTCTTAATACTTTACAACTATATATATATATATATATATATATATATATATATATATATATATATATATACACACACACACACACACACACACACACACACATATATATATATATATATTCTAATTTTTTTCCAGTTAATGTATAAATGTACGCGTGTACCTGCGTATACATGTGTACACCTGTATGTTGCTGACCATAACTTGTGTAATTAAATCAATGTATTGTTTAAAATGTGAAAGTGTGTAGTTCTGTTCTGGATTTCTCCTCTGGGAAATCTCAATGACCTCTTCCTGGTAAAACACCCGCGTGTGACATCACGCAAGATCGCGCTGGGAATACCAGCGTGCGCATTGTGCAGCTTGTACACTGGTAACTGGGCTGTAGGGGGTGATCTGGTAACAGGGAGATCTGCTAACAGGGAGGCGGAGGGAGATCTGCTAACAGGGAGACGGAGGGAGATCTGCTAACAGGGAGACGGAGGGAGATCTGCTAACAGGGAGACGGAGGGAGATCTGCTAACAGGGAGACGGAGGGAGATCTGCTAACAGGGAGACGGAGGGAGATCTGCTAACAGGGAGACGGAGGGAGATCTGCTAACAGGGAGACGGAGGGAGATCTGCTAACAGGGAGACGGAGGGAGATCTGCTAACAGGGAGACGGAGGGAGATCTGCTAACAGGGAGACGGAGGGAGATCTGCTAACAGGGAGACGGAGGGAGATCTGCTAACAGGGAGACGGAGGGAGATCTGCTAACAGGGAGACGGAGGGAGATCTGCTAACAGGGAGACGGAGGGAGATCTGCTAACAGGGAGATCTGCTAATAGGGAGACGGAGGGAGATCTGCTAATAGGGAGACGGAGGAAGATCTGCTAACAGGGAGATCTCTCCCTGCAACCAATGAACAAGCTGTGGTTAATCTCTACAAGGTAAATAACGGTCCTCTGTTGATCTTACCTGAAGTAACGTGAAGAGGGAGTAAGATGCGGACATTGTGTGGGGGAAATACATAGAGCGACTGGTTAGTGAAATACGAAGCCATGAATCTGCCCATGGACTGGATCACAGCTATAGCTGCTTCAGAGTGAACATCTTGCAGTAATCTCTGCTCGCACTCGGAGGATCCTGAGAACGAGAGAAAATCATCAGTATAAAGCACACATTGCTCAACCCATCAAATATATACTGCTTGATAAAGGACAGTGCAGGAGAAAAACATTTCCTAATGAATGACATAAACATATAAATACATGTCACTGACCTCCTTTGCTAGTGCAGATTACTATAATAAAAGGGGTAGTGACACATTAATAGAAATGATTGTCATTAGAGGTTAATGGGGATTTGCTTGTTCTGTATTTTGCAGCTACAGTAGACAGGTAATGAGTTGCAGAAAGGCAACCCCAACGCAGCTGGAGCAATCGCATTGGCTTCTGGGAGATCAAGTCAATAAGAATTCAGAAAGAACTCCACTGACCTAAAAACCGCACAGATAGGAATAAACTAACAGCGACCCGTGTCCTATGACATGCAGATTTGGGGGGCAACAATAAACATGTGTAGTATAAAATATTAAAGTTACAGTCTGGTCTGTGGTTAGTGATTTTTTTTGTTCAGAGTAGTTTTATTCAACTCTGCCTTCCCATGGGGGGAGTAAATTGGGTGTGTTTACTATCAGGTTTTTTTTTTTCAGATGAACATTTAAGAAGATCTCTCTTACCGGGTACATTCTCTGGCTTGTCATTGAGAAGACTGGACCGTCTCAAGAGCTCTCCCACTAGCTGGTCACACATGCCTTGGGCATCATTCAGGTTGTAATTATACAGGTGACAGTAAAGTACAGCAAGGTAATATCGGATCTGCAGCCAACTAGTTCTCCTTCCTCCTAGACAGGAACACAAGCAGGAGGCAAAATTTACTGGAACAATACATCCACCAGAATATCTAGTGCTGCACTGCATGCGATTAAAACTAGAAAACATTCAAAGCAGCTGATCTATTTGTATATATTTGTAACACGGGGACAAATGAAGTGGGATCCCTTTCAGAGAGAATGGACAAAAGCTGAAATAGCCGGCCCTATAGGATGTAACCTACTCATGAGAGGAATCACCGTTTTTTTGCTCACTTGCACCATTACAGAGGAAACCTACCATTAGCATATCAGACTGGTCCCACCCATAAGGGCAGTCCAGATCCAAATAGCCTGGCAGGTCTCTTCTGCACGAGGAACACAACAACTTCAGACGTACGTTTCGGCCTTCGTTGGCCTCGTCAGTGTGGTAATGCTGGTATCCCTCTAGGTGCAAACCTAGTGGGATCCCACTCTCCGAGAGATCAGACAAAAGCTCAAACAGCCAGCCCTATAGGATTTAACCTATATTTTAACCTTCATATTTGTGTTTTTTCAACATTGGTATTAAACCTGCTGCATTAATTCAGGTGAACACCACATCACCTGTTTTAAAGAGAAAATGTCCTTTTTTTTCTCCAACATTTCATTCCCTACTTTAGCTTCCATTGTATTTGTCAGCCACAATGAAGGTGGAATCTTCAAGATACTCAGATGCAAGTAGTATGTTTAAATCTATAATATGCAAGTAGAATGAACTGGATCTCTTGGTCGGCTAACTAAGAAAAGTTAGAGTGCAAGCTTTCAAGACCTCTTAGGTATTTTCTCTTGAAAGCTTGCACTCCAACTCTAAATGTATTTCTTTCCTCTTGATTTTAATATAATATGAGAGGTTATGTTAACTTTGACCATAAGGGGGCATTGTCCCGCTTGTTTTCCAACTGCTCCCAGGACTACAAAACTGTGGATAAGTCTTAATAGTTAATCCATAGTGATGTTGATATTAGCGGTCTCACGTATTACTGAGTAACAAGGGGAGCTGCACACACAGGTGGTTGGGCCTCACACTTGTCAAGGTCATGTCTGCGTGAGCAATACCATACAATAGCCTCCATACGAGATTGTACTACCTCTTCTTCATGTTTACTCATAACTGTATGTAAAAGTCAGACTGATCATACCAGTGTGTCTGCTATATTGCATGAACCTGTTTGAGTCTCTCTGACTTATTACTATCAAAAATCTTAATAAAAACATATTGAAATAGAAAAAAAAAACAAATCTCAAATCTGTGGATCCCCCAAAAATTATATATATAAAAATAATAATAAATGTTTATATATATATATATATATATATATATATATATATATATGTGTGTGTGTGTGTGTGTGTTTATTTCTTGAGAAAACAAGTTGTTATCCCAAGAAAACAAGTCACACTCCGTAGTGTTACACAAGTGGCAGCATATCATTTTTGTATGACAGACTCCCTAATAACAGATGTTGCCTAAGATAACAGTCTATATACCTTGAGCAGAGGTTTCCAACAATGATTTTTTCCAGAACTCCACGGACTCCTTGTAAGAACCCAACAAGAAATGTTCTTCTCCTGTGAGACAGAAAGAACAAAACTTCAAAACAAAATTTACAAAATGCAGACGACTTCTGTCCAACACATAATGCTTGTAAAATAGTACTGGGTACGAGAGCTCCATGTAAACATGTTCACAGAAAGCTTGTTTGTTTCTCAGTAGGAGGCTTTATTTGAATAGTGCCTGTGCCACATTATTATCAATAAAACTATAGACCTGTGGAGCACTGGTAATAAAACATAAGTAAATATTACTGAGAAGGAGCATTTGATTTGCATGTTAGATCAAGCATGTTAGATCATTCGACAGGTACAAGTCTTATGATTATTAAGTAACACATATTACTTTGCGTGGAGGGAGGTTGATGAGCTAGAGGACTCAGATATGCATATACCAACTATACATGATGCATCTCACCTCAACTCATCTTTCAGTGGTCAAACCTCACGTAGCAGTCTTCCAGCAGAGGTGTTCGAGGTTAATACAGTGAAGTTGACTAATCAGGAAACTATTTAATCATGATAAATACATAAAGGGAATCCACACAGTAAAGCAAGAGAGTATATTTAAAAGAAGATCTATGTTTCTATGTTTCTATAAGCACAAGGATCAATCTGACGCTTTTAAAGCAGACTACATACGGACAGACTACATGGGCCAAATTGTTTGCTTTCTTCCACCAACAACGCAAACGTAACCAAGAAGCACACCAAAACAGGTGACGGCCTTTCAAACCTTACAAGAAAAGGATCTTTTATGTTTAATGATTAGAATTTGCTCTCAGATCCATGAATTATTTGTGGCTTAGGACACTGATACTTATTAGTCTTACCAATCACAGGAAGCAGATGCAGACTCCGGTCCAAACGTGAGCCTGCAGACTGGAGTTCGGCCTGGATGTGACATAACATCAATTCCAAAGCCTTTTCTTCCCTGTGAGTTTTGGGCCCCGATGGTTTTGAAATGCACATGTGCTTTCTCAATCGAGTCTGATAGGCCAGCGCCTGGTTATACAGGAGCCACCATAATGCCGTCAGCCTGCGAAACAAAGGCCAAAATTAAAATAACCTCAGAACATAATTAATTAGAATGACCAGCTTGGTAGTGAAGGATTGTGAATGCGGCAAAATAAAAACAAAAATCCCAACACAGATATATTAGTAGCTAAGGAAGCTATTTAGATTAGGAGAATTATCTGATGATGTGTCATACACCTCCACTGCAACAAACATGGGGCCATATTTATCAAGAAAAAAAAAAAAAGGTGGCATTTCACAAAAATGTGCTAAAATAGTAGTAGTAACCATGGAAACCAATAACATTTTGTTCAAAATTCTGCATTTTTCTTTTTTAAATAGCACCTGTTTTGCCTTGATAAATTTGGCCAATGGTTCCTTGTGTGGAGATCACATGACTAAATGAAGCAAATCATCTGGCATTACGCATGGATTATTACCATATAAGTAATATTTTGATACTATTTTCTCATCCTTGTAAAAATGCAGTAGTCCTTGCTGTTTAAATATAAGACATCACTGAAGTAGCTTCTAGTCTGAAATGGGAGTTCGCCACCTTATTAGTAGTTGAGGTAGGAATGTGTACGATACAAGCGACTGATCAGAGCTGGAAGAATGGAAAACGAATGGGAAGATTAAAAAGGAGAAAATGTATCTGTGCTGAATCGGGTTAAAGATCTCACCTTCTGACACCATATGCAAATGAATTGTTCTGTATAATAGCACATTTGTGCAAAGGGGATTCATAAAAAGTTACCAAAGGTCAAAGTGGGGCACAGTGCTCTCGATTGGATCAATCGCCAAGCAAACCTCAATTTGTTTATGCTCAACATTCACTATAAAAAAACATTTCCAAGACTATAACGAGAAGCCAGTTTCTGGTGTAAATATACCTTTTCTCTGACTGAAGGCTCAAGCTCACAGGATCTGGGGGTTGCTTTAAGACACATCCTGCAGTCCAATCCCCCAAGGGGGCGTCCAGGGCCTCAAAGATGGGAATCTTCAACAAGTCAAGTCTACTGCTTGTATCACTTGACACACGGAGAGTTTCATGATGTAATTTATAAATTAGATTTAAATGCTGGGAAACAGTCTTCAAGAGACAAAGACATTCCAGCAGCCTCCTGGAGAACATCTCTCGCCGCTGCTCAAGAATGAGTCTGGCCGTCAGCGTCGTTAGCTTTAGTATGTGCCCGATTGCCTGTCTTGGTGCTACATCCCAGTGCAGAAGAGTCAGACACTGTGGGAAAACGGCGATCCAGGGACTGTCATTTACAGCTTTTTTGGATGATTTAGAAGGTTTTAATGTTGGGCATTTGGAACTCTGTAGAACAGACAGGAGGTGTGTCAGGCATCCCACTGTATCGTGTAACAAAGGATCTCTCTGCTCCTGGTTCCTCATGGTTATGCCAACTGCCCATGCTGTTAGTAGGGTTTTCCGAATTCGATGCAAGTCACTGAATGTGTCACTCTGTCCCACACACTGGTCACTGGCACGCATGGTGTCAAACATGGACGCAAACTCCAGTCTCCCCTGCACCGCTCGCCCGAAAGAAACATCAGAAGGCGCAGAGAATTGTGGGAAATCCTGGTCATCTGATACTTCTTCATCAACCTGAGGAAACACCCCTTCAAATTACACGTATGATAATCAGATCAATGGATCAGAACCGCATGTTCTAGTTAAGTAACAGGAAAATGTTGCATAGAGAAAAGTTATCTGCCCCATCACAACACACACGGCAGAGATCAACTGGGATGCATGTATCGTTTCATCTTAATATTATAAAAATAAATCATGCGTAAATTAAATTTAGCACTTTGGGATATAATGGATAACTCTACTCTAACTTTTTCCCATCTTGCTCTACCTCAGCTAAATCAAATTTGCATGCACTGTTACCTTATCTCTACCTTATCTTTCAACTGCATATCTAGCTAATCAAATTAATAAATACATCCAACTGAACACTGACTGTATACCTTCGTCCCTTCTGGATTCCGGACAGCAGACCCTATATACCACACCTTATCTTTTGTGAGTCTCAGAACAACAACTAGCATGACTCTCTTCCATCCTTAAAATCTGTAGATCTGAAGAAGCCTGAACCCGACAGTTGGGCATCTAGACTCTAGAGCAAGAGCGTCCAACGTCGGCCAGCAGGCAAAATGTTACAGAAAAGTACTGCCCACGTTACCTAACTGCCCCATATCTCATCATCTCCACAAATGTTCATTTTTGTTTGAATAAAGTTAATTCCAACTTGCTTTATCACAGGATGTCTAACTAGCTATACTGAAAGCTATTTGTATATATTGTTTTCCGTCTGCATAGTCATGTCAAATGTGCTTTGTAATAATTATTAAATATATATTTATTATTGCACACGTATATCTGTGTTTTTCGATGCCACCAATAAATGAAGGATAAAACCTTAAGGTTGTAGATATGACTAGTAAAGAAAAAGAATTCCACACTGAACATCTCCCGGTTTACTGTTAATGACTTTAGTGATATGATTTCCCTTTGACCTCTTCATGTGTCTCCTGTCCCCTCTGGATTGCAAGCAGTGCTCTCTACTGCATGTATCAGTTTGTCTCTGTTCTTCAAACATAGTATGTGTTCTATATTCAGATATTCTCTGGTCTTTAAGAGCATCCAAGGGATGCTGCTTTTACCCAAAACCCTGCCGAGGGTTGAACCTATAACACTAAGGGTTAAACAGTTTCTGACGAAGCAGGTAGCGAAACGCGCGTCGGGCGTTTTATACTGCTGTTGGTGCTAGTTGCCTCTCTAACTTATCATGCTGATTTAGCTTAACTTCAATATTTATAACATCGTTATTATTATTATTATTATTATTTTTTTCACTCTTTGACTGGTGATTTGTTTTCTCCGGCGCTCTGTGGAGCCGGATAACCCTGTGTGGACCCTGTCTGTTTCCATTGTTGTTTTGAAAATTCACTTTGAACTGCCTATCAGCTTGCTGTATTACTACAATAGGAAAATCAGAGGTCCATTTCTATTAAGCTACAACTCGGGAGCAACATAGTGGTCTCCATGCACATATCTCTTCTGTGCAAAACCATCTCTGTTTGTCCCACACAGAATCCTCTTCTCGGACATAGAGTACCCTGCTGGGATACTTTTACCACTATCCATAGCACTGGCTACTTGTTGTACTGCCTCCTCTAAGCAAAATTAGGGTTTATACTACAGCTTTTCAGCTTATCAGTATTTACCTAGCCCACTCCTACCCTGAATACCTTATCCTGAGATATTTCACTTGTTATATTATATTATATATATCTCTGGCTACTACTTACCCTGGCAACTTTAAGCAGTTTTTTTTTATTATATTTGTGTCTTATATGTGTTCCCCCTTTTCAATACTACAGTACCCTGGGACTATTCCCTCAATTTTTGGTTACTAAACAATATATATCTCTATAGTTTATATATGGTATTAGGGACACATAAGTTTTACATGTAATACTATGTTGTATGTGTTGTCTATGTTTCACCAATAGGTGGGGATATACCACCCTAGATAGAATCTGTACTCTATCTGTTTTAAACTTTATAATTAAACTGGGAGCTGTCTACCCATTTTAGCTCTATCTTTAGTAGCATTGTTAAGTCATATTTATCACTACCACCCCAGTGACTTTATTGCATTTTCAGTTTAGTTCTTTTTGATTTATACCAACACGTGTTACCCCTGATTCTTTTTCATTATATATACTGTCCACGCCTTTGGCTCACTTTGTTTTGTATTAAACAGTTTCTACACTCAGCTGCACTGCGCTCTCTCGTGGACTAATGATCCACAAAGTAAACAGCTCATGTATCACCCTCCACAAATCCTTCTATTTTAGCTTCATTAAAAAAAAAAAAAAAAAAAAAAAAACCTAATTGTTTGTTTTTTTGTTCATTTTAATTTACATACAGAGTTAAATACAAGTATCCATTAAAGGGACACTACACAAAAGTGAAATGTTAGTTGCTCCTATTGTGAGGAAGCAAGCAGATCGTCTGGTCGGCGACTGGCTCTTTCTGCTGACCCAAGCGGGGCGAGCCTCCGCTCTGATTGGCTGAGCACACGCTGACACAGTAAGCGCACACCAGCCTCGAGAACTGCCGTGTCTCTATTAAAATACCCACTGAGTTTACTACGGATGGGCAGGACATCTTTTGTAACCCTTGCTTCCTCAAAAAAAAGGTTAGTTGGACTTTAATATCATGGGTTCATTTTAGGTATTCAGATCTTTTTAACAGCATGAATGCCAGAATCACCGCTTGGCCCCAACCAAGGGACAAGTGTAGGGTACCTGAAATGCTGACTGGTCAGTAGGTCTGGAGGTATCATCCTCTCCCTCTAGGAAGTCTGGCACCATTGATGTTCCATAATAAGGTTTTTCATGGTCTTTCAATAAACTCTCCTTTAAACTGGTCAGTGACCTTAGTTTACTCCATCGATTCTTCGGCTGTGATATAAATAAAAAAAAACATTGAAAAACATAAGACATTGTTACGCACCATGTTATCTATTGTTAAAATATGACTGTCGGCCAAAAAAATAAGTTCTGATTAATAGAAAGAGTCCATCAAGTGTAAGCATTTTATATAGAAATATTTGAATGAAAGAGTTCATGTAAAGTACCTTATTGAGCCCTCTTTGCACTGGATATCTCTGTCAGTAGGGTGACATGTCGTTCTGACCCAAGATTCTAAGAAACATGTCCATCTCCTGACAGAGCTGTACAGAGGCTTATTTATTGTTCAAGGGACTGTATTGTTTTTACTGTGGATGTAGAGCATAAAAAAATGATTGAAAATGATCTATACATTGGCATTAGCAAGTAAATGCCAAAATTAGAAGAATGATTTGTTGTAAATGTGTCTGTGGAGTCTCCTGTTTATGACATCACCCGTCGCACGGTATGCAAATTGCACATTTCCCACTGAAAAGTAGTTCATTTACATACCGCACCACAGGTGATGTCATAAACAGGAGACTCCACACAGACACATCTAGAAACACATCTTTCTCCTAATTTAGCCATTTGCTGGCAGTTTTGCTAACACAATGTATAGATCATTCTCAATCATTTTTTATGCTCTACATGCACAGTAAAAACAGTGTTCAGGGGATACAGTCCCTTTAAATATATATATATATATTGTATTAAAACACAGTTTGAACATAAAGCAAGCACATTATTATAATGTGTTTGCTTTCTACAGATCTATACAAACCTTTGCTAGTTGCAGCCTCTGCCGTACATTCTCCAGCCTCTGTGCCGAATCCAGCAGCAGGCCCTTCATGAAATGATGGCTGGATGTAAATTTGGCAAAACGGAGCGCGGTGACCATGTAGCCATCGGAAATGATGAGGTAAGGTAATCTAGGGTGACACGTAACAGAATATCTCTGCCTCATGGTGTCAGCCACGGACACTGAAGAACCTAGGGAATTATTCAGATCCTGGCTCTCTGAAGCTGGTAAAGGCGGCCTGAAACAAGGAAAAGGATTGGTTGGTTCTCGGAGGTAATATGGACAGGAACCTTCTGACCCTGTGCAAAAACATTAACAAATATGGTACAGGAAAGCCAGCACTGGGACATGCTTAAAGGAACAGTCTAGTCCCCAAACTCAGTTTGGTGCAAGATGAAGATTACTGCTTGTGCACAGGTTTTTTTTTCCAAGGTCATTTGATGAAGGCATTCTGCATAAATCACATTTTTTTTATATTTTACTCAAGCCTCCCTCAGTGATTACACTGCATGTTTACTGCAGGTATGGCAGCACTATAAATATAAAGCTTTGTTTCATTTAGTCCCTTCCAGTGCTGCTGGTATAAAATACATTGTGAGGAATGTAATAAGCTTGCTCTTGTACACAGTAGGAGCTCTTAAAAGTGCAAAACATTGTCTCATGACATCACTAGAGAGAAAGGAAATTCCATTCACTTAAATGGCGTTATTCCCATTGCATTATTCCTGCATCAAAAATAAAAAGAGGAAATTACTTTTACTCAGCTAGTGTGGGCAGTCCTGGTTTCTAGCAAACTGTTCTCGGTGTAAGAATTTCATATCTTAAGCAATGCAAAATATGCATTGTAAAGTACTTTGAAAACATATTAATATGCATTAACATATGGAAGATACATTTTAAGCACCAGACAGTCAAGATGCAGAGAGAAATTTGGCATGAAATATACAATAAAGGGGTGTTATGAGATCTTCAGAGCAGGTAATACTTTTGCACATAAAGAACTCCTAGAGCAAAGGATTAATTTCTGAGGCTAAACAATGAACAATAGCGATGGCAAACCTTGGCACTACAGATGGGAACTATTCTTTGATTCTTAGTCAGCCCTAAGGATATATAGTTCCCAAACCTCCTCAGTGCCAAGATTGTCCATGATTGTACTAAGCTTCATGTGAAGGACACATTACATACACTGTTAATCCCAGTCATGTTACTAGAAATGAGTTATAAATCTCTTATCCCCCCCCCAAAGGGGATAATCCGCTTAAATATATTTTTTAACCAGGTTCAGCACACAAATGCCAGATTTAATTTTGTACTTACATGATCAAATAGTGATTTATGGCATCAGGAAAAAAAAGTGAAAGAAGAATGCTAGAATGAGAAATGAAGAATGAAAAACAGATTGGAAGAAAAGACTCACGAAAAATAATAAACCAAAAATGAATAAACAAATTAAAGGGGCATCTGGCTAATTTTATGTATGCTGTACATGTGCGACATGCACTTATTTTTATAGTTCTCTTGTAGTTTTACACTGAAAATTATTTCACTGGGCCTCTAAATGCAGTGATGACCAATAAGGAGGATGGGAGGGACTGCTGTTATAGCAACAGCAATAAATCAGATCTGTTTCTTTTATTTACTTTATCCAACAATATATTTGGACACTTAAAAGGCAATTAACAAAAATAAACCAAAATTAAAAGTTCTCTTAAAGGGAAATAGTTGTCACTGCAGCATATTGTTAGAGATTTAATCAAACAGAGGTATTTGCCTTTAAGATAAACAGAGAATTAAATAAATGCAGGAATACAATTTGAGATGTGAAGTAAGTCCTGTGCATAAATCTCAGCCAGTATGGCATGGATGGGTAGGACCATTTACACAATCACTGAATGTTCAGATGGTTCAATTGCTAAACATAGAAACACAGGTTATCACAGCACTGAAGAAAAGGGTGAAAGAAAAAAGTATAGTCCCCTATATAATGGGCAAAAGTCTGGCCGGTAAGGATTATACAGGATTTTTATAAACACTTTTGATACTGTGAATGTAAAGACCAAACAATGATCTATACACTGTGTTAACACAACTGCAAACAAATAAGAAAAAAAGTGTTTTAAATATATATGTGTATATGAGATCAAATTGAGGCTTGATATGCAAATTACACGTCTCATTGAAAATTAGTTCATTTGCATATGAAGCCAAAGGTGATGTCATAAGCAAGCGACAACACAGACACATTTAAAACCTATATGTCTCTTGTTTTATGCATTTCCGTGCAATTTTGCTAACACAATGTATATGTAGATCATTGTTCGACATTTGTTATTCTCTACCTTCACTGTATAAGCAATGTTTAGGTAGACTGAGTTCCTTTTAAACAAAATCAACAGAGAGTGTTCAAGTCCAATAGTTAAAAACACAGACCTGTACGTGATCAACGGGTGAAGTGGGATAAACTCCGCAGGTCCAAACTCAACACAGCAACCAAATGTGGTGAGAGTCAGAAGCTCCCCCAAACGAGTCAGTAAGATTAGAGAGCCACGCTTTAACAAACAGGCCAGGAAGAGGCTATCTGCAGTCCATGACATGTCACCCACCCAATACGAGCTGAAAAGAGACGATAACAAGACACTCACATGAGTATCAGTACTGTAACGTTAAGAGAATTATACGAAGTCTGCACTGGTACTCGGCTCACCGTATAAATCTCGAGGGAATGTGTTGATCTTTGCTGCTGCAACCGTGCAGATGTCCAGAGGTCGTAACAAAGTTCATGGTGTTTATAAACAGGATCTGAGTTGCCTACAGTAGGAAAGAAATACCCAAAAAATTATGTTTACTGTTTGGTGCAAACTAACATACCCCAACATTTCTCACTTTACGATCCAACCAGTGGATATCTTGCGATGTGTTATTCACCTTGGGATCTTTTTGATTAAGGGTGATTGCCAGAACCAGGCTGTCTCTAGAGAAGACAGCAAGGAGAGCTCCTCTTGATTTTACTGGCTCGCACAAGGGCACAAGAGTGTCCAGGGAACAGTGCTGCTGTGCCCAGTGGATGTGGTACGGTAGTGAACTAAAAAGAGTGAGAACAACACTATAACAGCAGACACCTTTACGTGAATGATTAACAGTTTGTTTCATTCCTGCCACCCCTCCATTTTAATTATTTAAAAAAATGAATGAAAAAAAAATAAATTAAACACCGCCAGACAAAATTATAATGTGCAATAAATATGAACCAGACATAGTTGGTCTTTTTATTTTTAAAGGTCCCAGTTATGATTAAGCCTAGCATCCTTTGACACAGAAACATAGAATGTGTCGGCAGATAAGAACCATTCGGTCCAGCAAGTCTGCCCAATTATCTAAATACTTGTATTACTCCCTGGCCTTATATCTAGGATAGCCTTGTGCCTATCCCAAGCAAGCACCTTCGTTGTGCTTACCTCTACCACTTCTGCTGGAAGGCTATTCCATACATCCACTACCCTCTCAGTAAAGTAATACTTCCTGATATAAAACTGTTAAACCTTTGCCCCTCTAATTTAAGACTATGTCCTCTTGTTGTTGTTTATCTTCTTTTAAATATACCCTCCTCCTTTACTGTGTTGATTCCCTTTATGTATTTAAATGTTTCTATCATATCCCCCCTGCTATGTCTTTCCTCCAAGCTATACATGTTAAGATGCTTTAACATTTCCTATGAAGTTTTATCCTTCAATATGAACCATTTTTGTAGCCCATGTCTTCCATATTAAATCTCCATTGCAATTGGAATCTGGGAAACAAACCAAATTACAATACAACTAGAATCCTCAACAGAATGTATGCTCTGATGTAGCTTACCTGCTATACTTCTGATCATTCTCGTACCAGCGTATAGCCAGAAATATCATCACCAGGCGCACCCCAGAGTAAAAGGCAATCGCGCATAAGCAGCAGTCACCAAGGACCTGCAAACGAGATACACAGTGAGTGCTGCAGTAGCTGGGAAGGGGATTGGTAGGAAAGGATCATCTGCAACAGCATTCTGCACTGGCAATGGGTATGCAATGCTGCTTAATGGAGTTTTACAGTTTGATACAAAAACAAATGCATCACCTCGCTCTTTACAAACGCTGCATGTACAGTTGCTTCTTTATCTGCCATGCTGGGAAACACGGTTGATTCCTGGGACTCAATCTTTGTCCATCTCCCAGCTACTAGGAGGCTTTTATGGTAAAGGGAGCCAAGCTTTTTCTCAGTGCTTTCCCATAAAAATACGCAACCTGTGAGATACACCAAAAGCACTCTGCTGCCATCTTCTGACACACACAGGTACGGCTTCATTGAATGAGCTGAAAAGTAAAAAAAAAAAAAAAAAAAAAAAAAAAAAAAAAGGGCAATTAATACAAATCCAGGGACAAGGTAGTTTGACAAGAATTCACAGGGCCGGTTGTCGAGGAAACCAAAAAGTAAACCCACAATCCTCGAGTTTTCTCTGGTAGCAGACAACATAAACATAGTTTTGGCAAAGCAGGCTCGTTGAATGGTTAAAAACAACATCTGAATACTACTTTTAAGGGATGTTAGGATCCAGGCTCCTATTATGGACAAGCATTGGCAGAATACATCCAGGAACAAAAATCAACCTGCAGCAATAATACAAAACCTGGGTCTTGTATCTCATATTTTAACTTCAGCTCTTCTCAATCAAGTGGCCAAACTTACCTTGTGCTTCTGAGATTGTACGTGATATTTCCTCATTGGTTGGCACTGTTTGCAGACAGTCCAGATCTTTATTCCACAGGAACAATTCCCCAGATAAATGTAAACCTGCCAACCAGGCTCCTGTCAGACGAAAAAATAAACATTTGCCAATGAATTCGGCTTCTTTCGGATGTCCATCGCTGGTTTCCAATACAGTCCAGGATTTAGGGATTACCCAGCTGTGTGTAATGTGTTTAAAATGGAAAAAAAAACAAAAAAAAAACCTCCTTACACACAACTGGGTAATCCCGAAATCCTGGACTGTAGGGCGTGCCTTGAGGACTGGGTTGGGAACCATTGATGTACATAATCCTGCTACACCTTCAGCACTCATAGCTTCATGTGTAAAGGATCTGGGAAATACCTATTAAATTACCGGCCATTGTGCCCCTTCTTTCTAACAAACACACAAGAGTTATTTTTAAAAATGAAAAACATTTGAAATCAGAAAACCTTTCAAATTACTTCCATTAACGATCACCACACCATATAACCATAATAAGACGTGCAGATGTATGACCAACAATATTGTATCACTAATCTTTAAAAATAAATTATTTCGACCATAACCATTTTACTATGAGCCTATTATGGGGATCGAACGGCATATACGTTAGAAATTACATGCCGTTTGTCATGGAGGAATTCACATAAATCCACAAAATGGGGGAAATTCACTACAAAAAGTCTTTATTTTTTTATTTTATTAACACATGCCTCGTTTTTCCAAATGACACCTGAAGGCACGAGTGTGTCCTTTGATCTATCAGACTTTTTAAGTAAATGGCATCAGCAAATTTAATGACTCGCACTACTTTTGCCTATGCTAGCAGACTTGCCACATGGAATCTGGTTTGTGTAGAGTACAAGCGAGTTGTCATTCACTGGTACTTTGAGAGGGCAGCCTGCAAAACTTTACTCTGCAACGTCAATAAGAACAAGAGTGTGAACTGCAGTTTTCCAACTTTTTGCTGTGGAAAGATTTACACATATATTTGCAAATGGTAGGTCATCTTCCAAAAGCCTGTTCCACTAGAACACTCTCTACAGCTTTGCGGCACAATCTCAGGGAGTATAATGATCCAGAGAGGTGTATATATTCAATATACTTTACTCTTCCAATGACAGGCTAACAAAACAGAGGGGATAATACAGGAAGAACAGAAAAGCCTAATGAGGTTGATAGAGGGCATCTTTCTAATGCCTTCACCATGGATGATAAAGGTCACTCGGAGTGAACATATCCTACCATTTGCAGAGGTGGTGAGGGTCAGCACAGTCCTCTTATTCAGCAGGGTCTGTAAACGGGGAGAGGCCTTTTTTACGTTGCCAGAGCGTAGTTTGATCTCATTGAACTGATTTTCATCCACCAGGAAGAGAGACTCTTTCTCCTGAAAATATAAGGTGTGATGGCGGATTATAATGGGTCTATTCCTTACAATTAGACTCATTTGTGTATCGATCTCTGGTGAAGCCCTGATGGGCGAAACGCGTCAGGCCCTCTTTCAAATTACACACTGTTTTTAACGAATATATGTGCACTGGATCTATTTTTTACCTGTTTTGTAAACGCACACTTCAATCTAGGCAAAGAGAACTGCATTCCCCTTTCTCCCACCACCTCTCTATTAAACCTTTAATTGGCGCAGTCTTATACTATATCTATGCAATATAGCGTATGACCTGTGTGCAGGAGAATGTTGCACCATTCATATAGAAGAAAACACTCTAGCTATTATTGGTATGAAGAAGCATTCTGTGCTCCAGTACCCAACATGAAAGTTCATTGCTGTATGAATAACGGAATAGTTCTACGCCTCCACCTTAGCAAAGCCGTTTCATCATGGAACGATAAGGTTAGGCGGCTGTGCTAAAACGCTGGCAAAGGCATCGACCCATATAAGCATGGAGTGGGAGTGTTCCAAAACCCATTTTTAAATCTGTTTAGCAGTGTGTATGGAGGCGCTATCATACTGGAATACAGGAACATCATGAGGGATCAATGTTTGGACCTGTAAAATGTTCATCTAATGACCATAGCAGGAAACAACTTTGTTTTAAAACCAATTCTCATTTTGTTTGTACATCTTCTGACACTGACCTGTCCCAGCCAACTGATCCTTGGGCAGGGCTTCTTCCTTTTGATGTTTGTGGATAAAAGAACTTCAAGTGAAATTTCCATTTTAGTAAGATGTATTACCAAACTCCAAATCCTCTACCGATCATACTGCCAAAAAACAAAAAACAGCATTAGTTGAAGAAGGTAATATGTATCCCACTGATATTATTACTCTCTCAGTACATTAGAGAATGAACCTCAGATGGTATGGTGCCTGAGCCATGTTAACTTGTATGTAGAATAAGATTTACCTGTCACATTAAGTTACAGAAAAAAGAAGCATGATACAAAGTGTGGCTACAACAGTATAATAGCTTGTCTCTGCAGTGTATACCCCGGGTTATGTCGCCCCCTCTCAGTCAGTATGTAGCCCGGGTTATCTCCCCTCGCAGACAGACAGTCAGTATGTAGCCCGGGTTATCTCCCCTCGCAGACAGACAGTCAGTATGTAGCCCGGGTTATCTCCCCTCGCAGACAGACAGTCAGTATGTAGCCCGGGTTATCTCCCCTCGCAGACAGACAGTCAGTATGTAGCCCGGGTTATCTCCCCTCGCAGACAGACAGTCAGTATGTAGCCCGGGTTATCTCCCCTCGCAGACAGACAGTCAGTATGTACCCCGGGTTATCATCATCTTCCCTCACAGACAGACAGTCAGTATGTAGCCCAGGTTACCATCATCTCCCCTCACAGACAGTCAGTCAGTATGTAGCCCGGGTTATCATCTCCCCTCACAGACAGACAGTCAGTATGTAGCCCGGGTTATCATCTCCCCTCACAGTCAGTCAGTATATTATACCCCGGGTTACCATCTCCCCTCACAGACAGTCAGTATATTATACCCCGGGTTACCATCTCCCCTCACAGACAGTCGGTATATTATACCCCGGGTTATCATCTCCCCTCACAGACAGTCGGTATATTATACCCCGGGTTATCATCTCCCCTCACAGCCAGTCAGTATATTATACCCCGGATTATCTCCACCCGCAGATAGACAGTCAGTATGTACCCCGGGTTATCAACTCCCCTCACAGACAGACAGTCAGTATGTACCCCTGGTTATCATCTCCCCTCACAGACAGACAGTCAGTATGTACCCCGGGTTATCATCTCCCCTCACAGACAGTGAGTCAGTATATACCCCGGGTTATCATCTCCCCTCACAGACAGTGAGTCAGTATATACCCCGGGTTATCATCTCCCCTCACAGACAGTGAGTCAGTATATACCCCGGGTTATCATCTCCCCTCACAGACAGACAGTCAGTCAGTATATACCCCGGGTTATCATCTCCCCTCACAGACAGACAGTCAGTATATACCCCGGGTTATCATCTCCCCTCACAGACAGACAGTCAGTCAGTATATACCCCGGGTTATCATCTCCCCTCACAGACAGACAGTCAGTCAGTATATTATACCCCGGGTTATCTCCACTCACAGACAGTCAGTATACTATACCCCGGGTTATCTCCACTCACAGACAGTCAGTCAGTATATTATACCCCGGGTTATCTCCCCTCACAGACAGACAGTCAGTATATTAAACCCCGGGTTATCTCCCCTCACAGACAGACAGTCAGTATATTATACCCCGGGTTATCTTCCCTCACAGACAGACAGTCAGTATATTATACCCCGGGTTATCTCCCCTCACAGACAGACAGTCAGTATATTATACCCCGGGTTATCTCCCCTCACAGACAGACAGTCAGTATATTATACCCCGGGTTATCTCCCCTCACAGACAGACAGTCAGTATATTATACCCCGGGTTATCTCCCCTCACAGACAGACAGTCAGTATATTATACCCCGGGTTATCTCCCCTCACAGACAGACAGTCAGTATATTATACCCCGGGTTATCTCCCCTCACAGACAGACAGTCAGTATATTATACCCCGGGTTATCTCCCCTCACAGACAGTCAGTCAGTATATTATACCCCGGGTTATCTCCCCTCACAGACAGACAGTCAGTATATTATACCCCGGGTTATCTCCCCTCACAGACAGACAGTCAGTATATTATACCCCGGCTTATCTCCCCTCACAGACAGACAGTCAGTATATTATACCCCGGGTTATCTCCCCTCACAGACAGACAGTCAGTATATTATACCCCGGGTTATCTCCCCTCACAGACAGTCAGTCAGTATATTATACCCCGGGTTATCTCCCCTCACAGACAGACAGTCAGTATATTATACCCCGGCTTATCTCCCCTCACAGACAGACAGTCAGTATATTATACCCCGGGTTATCTCCCCTCACAGACAGACAGTCAGTATATTATACCCCGGGTTATCTCCCCTCACAGACAGACAGTCAGTATATTATACCCCGGGTTATCTCCCCTCACAGACAGACAGTCAGTATATTATACCCCGGGTTATCTCCCCTCACAGACAGACAGTCAGTATATTATACCCCGGGTTATCTCCCCTCACAGACAGACAGTCAGTATATTAAACCCCGGGTTATCTCCCCTCACAGACAGTCAGTCAGTATATTATACCCCGGGTTATCTCCCCTCACAGACAGACAGTCAGTATATTATACCCCGGGTTATCTCCCCTCACAGACAGACAGTCAGTATATTATACCCCGGGTTATCTCCCCTCACAGACAGACAGTCAGTATATTATACCCCGGGTTATCTCCCCTCACAGACAGACAGTCAGTATATTAAACCCCGGGTTATCTCCCCTCACAGACAGACAGTCAGTCAGTATATACCCCGGGTTATCATCTCCCCTCACAGACAGACAGTCAGTCAGTATATTATACCCCGGGTTATCTCCCCTCACAGACAGTCAGTCAGTATATTATACCCCGGGTTATCTCCACTCACAGACAGTCAGTATACTATACCCCGGGTTATCTCCCCTCACAGACAGTCAGTCAGTATATTATACCCCGGGGATATTGGCAGATGATGATAATCCGTCAGTTCGTCTCTTCCCAGTTGCACCGGATCTTTATTCCCCAGCCCGGGAAGCGGAGCGGTAAGGCAGCGGCTGGTAACGGATGGATACACAGCTCGGCCCACAACAGGGAGCGGGGCCTCAGGAAACACCGCCCCCCAGCCCGGCCTCCAAACAATGTCCGCCCCCCAATGCCCTGAGACAGCTGCCGGGTAACGAACCCATGGCTACCGGCCTCACCTAGTATGAGATACGGGAGATGAAAGCCACAAACATGCTGTGTAATATGATACAACCAGCAGCCTGATTATATGTGTCATTAACAAAAACAAAATGTGCATTTATATCTTTTTATTCGCATATTCGTGGAAAGTTGCCATTTTTATATTAAGTATATTCAGGGTATAGATGACATATGTAGAAAGCATATAATTGTCCTCACCATTTTACCATGTTACAATGTTGTGGCTATAGAGAATGTAGGGCGCAATATACAAACTATAAGGACATAAGGAGTGTAATGTTACCTGTATCTGCAAACAGTAGTAAGTAACAGACTGGCCAGTAACATTGACTTAAACATTCTATTTGTACAAATTAACTTCACTGAAAGTCTATGACATCAAAAGTAAAAACCTTACCATTACAAAACATGGCCGCCTATTCTTTAAACACTTCAACTTAACTGAGGCCCATTTAAAACAGACCAGGCTATATAGAGAAATAATACTTTGAGGGATAATAAATATTGGTGCATTTATATCATACGCCATGTATGTTACTAAATGTGTGTATACACAAAGATGGCAATGGCAGCAGTCTGTAGTTACTCAATATAAAAACTACATGTACAAACATGCATGATGTTAAACCTGAAGTTCATAAAGCATGTTCCTGCACATAATGATAAATGAGGTAGGAGGCAAAATCCGAAATAGCTTCCTTAGGGTTTTTGCCTTGTTTTGGATCAAAACGCTGGAATGATAGGTAGATGGGTTGAACTTGATGGACTTGTGTCTTTTTTCAACCTAAATTACTATGTTACATTGGCCTCAATACAATTTTTTACCTGCCTGGTGGCAACCCTACATGCAAAGAACCTTGCATTCCGCGGTTTCTTCCAAATGAGATATGCAGATAGCGGCACGGATCTGATGATACTGCTAGATGGGAGACCAGATCAGATCTCTGGTTTAATGTATGCAGAGCTGTCTGTGCATATTTCACATTTACACAGCCGGATCCACGCATATTACACAGTTACACAGCCGGATCCACGCATATTTCACATTTACACAGCTGGATCCACAAATATTTCACATTTAAACAGCCGGATTCACGCACATCTCACATTTACACACCCGGATCCACGAATATTTCACATTTACACAACCAGATCCACGCATATTTCACATTTATACAGTCGGATCAACGCATATTTCGCAAGGATCCGGCTGTGGAGATGTGAAATATGTTAGCATCTGGCTGTATAGATGTGAAATATGCAAGGATCCAGCTGTATAGATGTGAAATATGCAAGGATCTGACTGTGTAGATGTGAAATATGAAAGGATCCAGCTGTATAGATGTGAAATATGCAAGGATCCAACTGTGTAGATGTGAAATATGCAAGGATCCGGCTGTGTAGATGTGAAATATGCAAGGATCCGGCTGTATAGATGTGAAATATGCAAGGATCCGACTGTGTAGATGTGAAATATGCAAGGATCCGGCTGTATAGATGTGAAATATGCAAGGATCCAACTGTGTAGATGTGAAATATGCAAGGATCCGGATGTATAGATGTGAAATATGCAAGGATCCAGCTGTGTATATGTGAAATATGCAAGGATCCGGCTGTATAGATGTGACAAATGCATGGATCCGGCTGTATGGATGTGAAAAATACATGGCTCCAGTTGTATAAATGTGAATTATGTGTGGATCCGGCTGTATAAATGTGAAATATGCTGGGATCCGGCGATATAAATGTGAAATATACATTACGTTATTGCTGATATTATATATACCTATTGCTCATTGGCATGCTCATTGGCATGATATAAATACGTTATTGCTGATATTATATATATACCTATTGCTCATTGGCATCATATATATATCGTTTATATGTTTCTTTACCTAGATCTTTTGGAGACCTAGCAAAATCCCTGGCAATAAATATCACATAAAAATCAGCTGATTTGTATAAACAAAAATATTGTATATTTTTCTGGCCACTATTGGAACTGTGCTTTGTGGTCTACACTATATATAGAAGGAGGTTTGGGTAATCTTTTACCCTTTAGCTGTTATTGGAAAAAAAATCATATTAGAGGCTGATTGTGGATTATATGAGCTATAATCCAGCTATAGAAAGATCAACATTATTTTGATCCTGTTTTAAACTAATTTTCGCCAGCCTGAGCAACGGCAAGTGTAAATATCCCCTCGTTAATGAACTCGTTAGCATCTGGATGTTGTACTAATACATTGGTTTCCGTGAGTTACAGGGTGTATGGATGACAGGGAAAGGTGCTAATCCTCTGCATGGCAAAGCCCTGATGACTTACAGGTCGGATGTACAGAAGGATCAGATTAACATGCACAAACAAGCAGGAGCCAATTTTATAATTGGCATGAAATTACATCAATCCTATTTGAAAGAAACATTACACCTCCGAACAAAGGGACCAAATAAAGGAGATAGCCACAACTCATGGTTTTATACAGTACGAAGGAGTGCTCTGCTTTCGTCTCTCCCACCTTGATGATGCCATTGCAGGTATCTAAACTCATTGAAATTCTCTTTCGGATCTTATTGTGCCTCTTTGGAATTCTGGGAAATTCAGCTTTGTTATGGTGTTCAGTGCCCTCAAAGAAATGCAGGATGGAATCCTACAAGATTCTTCTTCTGAACCTTGCTTTGTCTAATCTTCTCACCAACGGCCTGCTAGACATTCCAAGCATCCTGGTGGAATCATATGGAACATGGTTCCTGGGGGAAGTCTATTGCAAAGTGTACATGTTTACTGGAAGTCTATCCATCACTAATAGTATCTTTACCACCCTCACCATGAGCATTTTCTGGTTTCAGAAACTGGTGGTGTCCAGGCCAGCCAATTGCAAAATGTTTCGAGATTCAGAGCTTCGACTGTTGAGAATCTCCATGACTCTCAGTTGGTCTGCGGCCATAATGTTCAGTGCTCCTCTTTTCCACTACAGTACCATTTTTCCATTGAACAATGATGAAGAACCATCCCATGAGTTAACCAAGCAAAAAATATTTGCCTGCCGTAATGTCTTCCCTACTAAACAACAGAAATACGTTTATGAGATCATTTATCTCATCATAGCCAATGGACTTCCAGTGGTTGCAATGCTCATGTTAAACCTAAGGATCATCATGGTTTTAGCTCAGAATAGAAGACGCGTCACTGATTTGAAATGTACAAAAAATGAAGGATGTTTGACCTTGAACTTGGACTCCCATATGGCTACCAAGGTTAAGACAAAAATGCCTACATTGTCAGGAGGAAACCGTAGAAAGCTTAGAGCCAAAGACCACGGTGTAGGGAACCTGCTTCTTAAGCCAAGTGTGTCTTATATCTCAGCTACACCTACAGCACAAGCCTTAATAGCTCTAGAAGATACTTACCCAGACAGCAAAAGTCCAATGAAAATCTTTGTTTCAAGTGTGGAGAGGAGAGTACTTTATCGGAGATTGTTAAATTCTATGGGAAAGGGTTCTTTGGACAATGAGGAACAGAATCTGCCACCGGTGAGCATAATTTATGATCCTTGTATGTTGAAAGAATCCCAGGGAGAGATTATTTTTAGTCTGGAGGCTAATCATTTGGAACTGATATCAGATGCAGAGCGCCCAAAGGCATGTAATGCCACAGAACCATATGCCATCACTGTTTATTGTCAGGACCAGAGCTTGTTGGACGATGCCAAAGGCCCATTTCAAGAAATGCTCCCACACAAGAGCTGTGCCACAGCAAAGACCCCAGCTAAAAACATCACTTCAGTCACACAGATCAGAGCAACTATAAGCATCACGACCGTGGTTGGTGTGTTTTTCATTTTTTGGGTGAGTTATTTGGCACTTCGAATTCGTGTAAATACTAGTGGAACCCAACAGATTATCAGCATGGCAAGTCTGATTGCAACATCCTACACCACTGTGATACCTTATATTTTCATTTATAGTATGAGAAAGTGTCCCTGCCATTAACAGCATACACATCTGTGACAAGCTGCAGTTCTCCAAGTAATGTAAGACTATAAATCTCATTATGGTTTGCCATTTTTGCATAAAGCTCTAGTTTGTAAAATCACACAAGCAACATCCTCAGTTCCTTTTACACCTTGCTGTTGTTCATATTGATTCCTTGTTGTTCATAGTAGGAAGTTTTGGAACTTAATCAATAAAGGATGATGGTTTTCCTTGTTTTGTTTCAGTCAAGTTCTGTTTTGACATTTGTTTCAATATTATAACACTGCTGTAAATGTGCTTCTAGCAAATTAATAGCATACCCTGTTTGCTTGAATCCTGATTAAAAGGTGACCCCCTTTCGCCAAAACCTTAGATCTTAATGAGCAAACATTTAAAAAAAAAAACAAAAAAAAAACCTTAACTGTAAGGCGACACTATAGAAAAATAAAAGTTTGATAGTAATTTGTATTGCTTGACAACTTTTTATTTTTTAATAAAAATGGTATTGAAAAAGCACATTTTCTGTTTTTATTTCCTTCCCTGTTCCTCCTTTATTGCCCCCACAGCACCAGATTACACTCACATAAATTGATAAATCTCCACCTTTAGGACTTGCACCAGCACCCACATTTCAACTACCAGACTTGCCACAGCACCCACATCGGACCTACCATTTATCCCTGGTGTCTAGAGGGAGGCAGCATGTCGTCTGTGCACTGTACAGGTGCACAGACATTATCTTAGACTGCCTCCAGCTTTCCACCCATGTCTCCAGAGGTTCTGAGCATCAAATGACCTCCTGCTGCTCTGGCTTCTGGAGATGTAGGTACAGAAAGAGGCAACCTAAGATGATATTCGTACAGACTTCTCAGCAAGATCCAGGTCTTTGTAGCCTTAATGGTTCTATTAAGGCTATAACATATTGCCTGATATTTTAGCAAATCTGGTTTTATATTTACCTCACATTATTACAGAGGGAGTAAAATTAATTTTTTAATGAGGCACAAGGTTTGCAGTATCTATTGACACTGCCACTCAACTCTCAGCATTTGGCCTGAGCCAGGGAGGAACACAAAGCAGTAACTTACAGGGTTTTCACATAAATATGCAGTGTGCGCATAAATATATTGCACAGTACACATCTGCACGTTTCCCTTCACTTCAGGTGTACAGCTAGGATTGAAAGCGTTTTGCTGGACACAACTTTTACCTGTTCCCTTGCAGAATGTACAATGCAAGTGTCCAGAGGGAACCAATTAATTAATCAAGGCATCAATCCCATCAGAGCTGGTGTTATTACTAGAGTAATTTAATTATTTCCTTTTGAGCACATAACTATTTATTCTGCACGTAAAAATGATATCTTCCTTTAAAAAAATAAAAATAAAAAAAAAGGCACAGAATACATATGTAAGGGTGGAATGGAAAGGATTTAGAGCATGATCGGTAACAATTCAGCCATTGAAAGGGATGGCTAATTAAGGACCTCACTAGATGTATAGTTGGGTCTTCCTGCCCATGGACCTGAACCTCACTAGATGTATAGTTGGGTCTTCCTTCCCATGGACAGGAACCTCACTAGATTTACAGTTGGGTCTTCCTTCCCATGGACAGGAACCTCACTAGATTTACAGTTGGGTCTTCCTTTCCATTGACTTGAACCTCACTAGATTTACAGTTGGGTCTTCCTTCCCATGGACATGAACCTCACTAGATGTATAGTTGGGTCTTCCTTCCCATTGACGTGAACCTCACTAGATGTATAGTTGGGTCTTCCTTCCCATGGACATGAACCTCACTAGATGTATAGTTGGGTCTTCCTTCCCATGGACATGAACCTCACTAGATGTATAGTTGGGTCTTCCTTCCCATTGACGTGAACCTCACTAGATGTATAGTTGGGTCTTCCTTCCCATTGACGTGAACCTCACTAGATGTATAGTTGGGTCTTCCTTCCCATTGACGTGAACCTCACTAGATGTATAGTTGGGTCTTCCTTCCCATTGACGTGAACCTCACTAGATGTATAGTTGGGTCTTCCTTCCCATGGACATGAACCTCACTAGATGTATAGTTGGGTCTTCCTTCCCATGGACATGAACCTCACTAGATGTATAGTTGGGTCTTCCTTCCCATGGACATGAACCTCACTAGATGTATAGTTGGGTCTTCCTTCCCAGGCACGTGAACCTCACTAGATGTATAGTTGGGTCTTCCTTCCCATGGACATGAACCTCACTAGATGTATAGTTGGGTCTTCCTTCCCATGGACATGAACCTCACTAGATGTATAGTTGGGTCTTCCTTCCCATTGACGTGAACCTCACTAGATGTATAGTTGGGTCTTCCTTCCCATGGACATGAACCTCACTAGATGTATAGTTGGGTCTTCCTTCCCATGGACATGAACCTCACTAGATGTATAGTTGGGTCTTCCTTCCCATTGACGTGAACCTCACTAGATGTATAGTTGGGTCTTCCTTCCCATTGACGTGAACCTCACTAGATGTATAGTTGGGTCTTCCTTCCCATTGACGTGAACCTCACTAGATGTATAGTTGGGTCTTCCTTCCCATTGACGTGAACCTCACTAGATGTATAGTTGGGTCTTCCTTCCCATGGACATGAACCTCACTAGATGTATAGTTGGGTCTTCCTTCCCATGGACATGAACCTCACTAGATGTATAGTTGGGTCTTCCTTCCCATGGACATGAACCTCACTAGATGTATAGTTGGGTCTTCCTTCCCAGGCACGTGAACCTCACTAGATGTATAGTTGGGTCTTCCTTCCCATGCACATGAACCTCTCCTGTGTATTTTCCAAGACTTTCCAGCTTCTCTTTCACTACATCGGTATGTAGAACTAGAATCTGTATGTAAAGGAGTGACTTACTCTAGAATGTGGATTTGTTAGAGATCCTCAGCTGGTACCTGAATTGATAATGAGAGTTGAAGATGTATATAGCTCAAAGAAGTGCACAAAACCTATTTTTTTTTCTATTCCTTGTTTACCGCTGTTAATCCAAAAGAAAGCAGTTCTTTGAGTATTTAGGGGTTAATGCATTTCAACCCCTCCCCTTGTGATTCGGTCTTGCTGGTAACACCCAACGTGTATTGCAAAACTAGTCCATTTCTACCACTTACCTTTCAAAGATAGAAATAATCCTTTGAACTTGATCAGTGTGGCGCAATTGGTCAGAACATGTGTTTCACATATCCAAATATTATATATGCTATCAAACCAGTTTAATTTATGCTGTCAGATTAAACAAGGATTTCTACACGACTGATTAATGATGAGAATTTGGACAAAATGTGTACACCATTTGCACTTTACCAATATAATAAACCACTAAAAAGACAAATGCCATTTTCTTAGCTCTTTATAGTTTGATACCTTCTTTGTACACAGCAATCGGTGGATTAAAAAGACTTCAGATCTCAAATAACTACAATCAGACATTGGCTTCCCCCCCACCCAACAATTATTGGCAAACATGGAAACAAGCGAAGAATTATGATACACGTTGCTACTTTGATGTCAAGATTTGAATTCAAGTTTCTTTTATTAAGTGTACAGCCACATTTAGGATGTCTTCAAGAGGGTGTAAAAAAGGGTATTAACCAACATAAAAAAGGGGCTCTTGACACCTGCCCATTAATTAGTAAAATTACTTGACGTTTTGAGGCAGAGCAACAACGTTGTCAGAGTTGCAAAAAAAGCAAGGCTGGTCTAGTGTGTTACAATACAAACAATGATTTATACATGTGTTCTCAGCTGTGAGAACGAAAAAAAGCCTTAAGTATTGTACGATTGGCTTTCCAATTTACAGAGGGTCAGATGGCACGTTGTCTTACTCTTTGATTGGCATTACAGTCATGATTGGACAGAGCAATGCATGAAGCCCATCAGAAGAATCTACACATACGTCTGGTTGGCCAGTGTTTGCGTCTATCCGATTCAAGCAGTCCATGGCTGTTACGCTGTTCAATGTAATTATATGAAAAATACCATACTTGTTCACCTGAATTCACTAGCTTAACCTTTCTAATTTGGCCTGTAGAGACTTGAAATTGCCAATGGTCGTCTGCAGGGCAGAAGTTGGGCTCATCGACTGAAGATCTACAAGATAGCAAGCAATGGCATCCAGACAAACTGTGGTAAAACGCCTCCTGGAGAGTAAACAAAAAAAAAAAAAAACATACTTCAGTTTTAAGGATGTTTGATTAAGGACAGAGCAGAAAATAATGTACAGAATCTAGGACAGGGCTGTACAATATGCAACTTCCAGCTGTGGCTTATCTACACACACCCAATATTGCCAGGAAAGTGACAAGCACGGGCTCGGCACTATTGGGATTGTAGATCAGCAGTAGCTGGGGGACCACATATTATCCATCCCTCTGCTAATCCCTCGGGGATGGTCATCCCAAAACCCCAACAATACTAAATGAAAATGGGTTCATCTGAACCGATAAGAAGATAAAGCAGTATCTACTAATGCAAGTATTGATTTCAAATTATATAATAAAACTTGGTGCAAAATCACAGATTTTCACAATATTTATAAAATAATTAGACCATGTTTTTTTTGTCCAATGGTTTACATTTTAGTCTTTGCATTATGCAAAGTGACTTTTTGATGCCTTAATCAGATATAAACAAGATACAAAACCATCACTAAAGTAATCCTGGTACTAGAATTCTTGCTTCGTAATAGAATAGCCCAGGAATATTTTGAACTTCCGGTGGTGCCATACTATGGAGTCAAAGAGGTCCAACGTTCTGTTGAACTAGTTCAAGTAAAAAGCAGCATCCTTTCTCTCATGTTAACACAATGTGTACATTTGCACAATAAACACAAATAAAACCTAGTTTTTCTCTTTTCTTTCTTCCGTTTCTTCTTTTGACATGTGGCCCAGGTGACCTAACCTATGCTGCAACAGTGCTGGACTCAGTGTTTATTCGTTACAATGTTTTTTGATTCTTATATATCTACAATTCTGTTTACATTCATTTCTAACTCCATTGCCTCTGTTTTTCTCTTGATATTTATGTGCCTGCTTTGGCTAGAGTGTTTTATTAATTTATTTTTTATTTATTTCAATTGTGGTGTGTATTTTACCGACTCTCACTTGGTATGTTTAACACCAATGAGACAGGTGCCTTGTGCAGGCTAATCAGAGGGTGGAGCACATAAATTTGTGCCTCCCCCCCTCTGATTAGACCTACGATTAAGTCCCTCCCATACGAAACTCGTAAGGTGGTTCCACCGAGTGTGGGCTTCCATGTATCAGTTTCTTTTATTACTTGTTACTCAATAAATGCTACGTTATAAGGATCCGGCATGCCTCCTTTGACTTTCTGCATATTGGACGCTTTGCTTTAATTATTTTTCCTGATTACTGGTTAACGGTTGGGGACCCGCAGGCAAGGAGCAACTGTTTGGAGCTTTATTTCGTTGCCAGGACCCTCACCCCTTGTGTTGTGTGCTTTTTTCTTACACCGAGCTGAGGCAAAGTGATGGGAGTGCTGGCTCTGGCCAATCTGAGCAGCCAATGGTCTGGGGCCTAGTCAGTGACCTCTGTCTGCGCACAATGGGAGAGCCTGATTTTCCCATATATTCAGTAGAGGGCACCTAGCAAGTGCAATAAATTTCTTTTCACAAATAAAAATTCAATAAAATTATAGAACCTAAAAGATTTAAAAATAAAGAAAAAAAGAATAATTAAAAAAAAAAACCCAAAAAACCCTTACCTTTCGTAGTTTGGGACTTTGCTTGGGTCTTGAACAAATCTAGAGAGCAGTACGTGAATGCATTCAAGCAGGTGTAATGGTTTCTTCATCCTGTTCCAACAAGGTTCCTGCAGGAGTTCGATATATAGTAAACAGCTACATGTATCAGCATGGTAGGTGTATGCACTGTGTTTAGCACTAGGACATTGCTTAATAAAATAATAGATGCTAATAAAATCTGGTTTATTTTGTGCAGAGATGACAAGTGACTGGATGAGATGTATTTGTCTAGCTAACTTTATTACCTCTTCAAACTTGTGTAGCTAGCTGGTAAAATGTTATTTTGGGTTAAAACTAAGAATCTTCTGATAGTACCAAATTATATATCGGCTGCTGTAATGATCTTAATCTTAGTGCAAAGAGCTTTGAGTATGATTGGGAGAGTAACAGTGTGCACATGGAGGCTGGATCACAGTGAGAGGGACTACACCTTTTTATGAATTTTAAACATGCAAAAGGCAACATATGTCATTAAAAAGCCTTCTGGACAATGCTCCTTTGGAGTTCAGATGTGGCCTTCTGTCGCATTAAAATAAAATGGGATACCTATCTCTTTAAAGACGGCTCAAATCTACAGCCATTTCAGAATGTTAGAGACCCCAGGGATGCAAAGCAAATAAACAGAAACATATGTGTTCTTACCCGTGCTTTAAATAAGTGATCATATACTTCCAGTAACTTCGGGATGGACACGTCGATTCCCTGCATAGTGTACGTTACAAACCCAACATCCCAGTTTAAAGTGCAGACCTGTTGTTCCAAATACTGCACCAGGAACTCTGCAGACAATAAATAAATCAAACCATTACAATATAATCCTAGACAAACACAGGCATCTTATCTCCAATATTATATCAGAATCAAATAAATAAATCAAACCATTACAATATAATCCTAGACAAACACAGGCATCTTATCTCCAATATTATAAAATTATATAAAATACACACAGAAAAGAGTTATATAATTAAAACAAGGGACAGCAGATGTTATAACAGTCATATCCCTCTCCCAAGAAGGTCAGCTTTGCCCATAGAAATCACACGTTCACAGTGCTACCACCACTGCAAGGAATTCTGGGAAGGGATATGCAAATCTGGTTCACAGTGGTCATCTTTTGTAGAGTTGTCTTCTTTCCCCCCGGACATGTCCTTCTTCTGAGGACTTAAATGTCCTGTTTTCTTTTTTAAAATTGACAAAAATAAAATAAAAATATAACCCTATATTTAAGATTACAGGCTGGTTAGGGTTAGAATTCTGGTTAGTACAAGGGATGGGGTAGATTTAATGGTAGGGTTAAATTTAGGGTTAGGGTTGTGGTCTAAAGGTCGCTGTAGGAGAAAAAGATTAGGAAACAAAAAAACAACTATATAACTTAATTTAAAAAAAAAAATCTTTTTTTTGCTGTATTTTTCATCATATTTTATATATTTTTGAATACTAAATTATATGATATGATGAAACTATCAAAAGAAAGCCCCATCTGTCCTTTAAACAATGACACATAACTTGGGTAGGTGCGCTGAACACGAAGAAAGAAATCACAGTTAAGCAAACATATGACAAAAATACTGGAATTCTGGTCTTCAAGGCATATCACAGGCAGCATAGAACTCGGTCACTAGGGGGCGACACAGCTCAGGACAGATAGCCACCCATGGCCAACTGTTTTGTAATGGAGCAGTTAACTTACCCAGTGGAAAATAGCGTGGCGTACTGGCATAGATTTTCCCAAGTGATGTTAACTTCAGATTTAATGTCTGCATTCTATTTGCAGGATCCATATCTTTGCTATCAATTAATTCTGAAGGAAAAAAAAAACCACAAAAACATATTAAACCCATATTTGGACAGATTATATAAATATTGAAGCTACATTAACACTTTAGTGACCGGACTGTTTTGAAAATGTTGTACCCTTGATGACATGGGCACTAGAGGGACAGCAGCCATACCACACTGATTAGACCCAATACAGGCCTATGCAAGCAAAAAAAAAAAAAAAAAAAGGACCATCCCACAGGGCAGGTTATTTTAGCTCTGTCTGGTTTCTGTTTAACCTAGTGTTTTGTCCACTGATGCAAAACCAAGAGTAGATAATGGGGAAATGACATTACACAACAGGGAATATATCACGAGACAATGCATGAAACAAAACAATGTACATCACTGATCCATGCTTCCCATTGGGTACTTCTAATAAGACCTAACAACAGGATGCGTTTACCACGAGGGATATTTCTTAGAACCTACTGCTTTGGGAAAGATTTCACCCGTGACCCGGGAATAAGAAAAGCTTGAGATGTACATGAATTGTCTAATACCAGTGAACCAATGGGGTTTTTATTTGCCTTCTTTTGGATCAACAGCGGTAAACACGGGATGGGAAAAGGGTCGACGCAAGTCTTTTTTCAACCTAAACTACTATGTAATGATAACCCAGCTACAAAGGTTTTAGATTTGTAGATTCTTACATAGAACATGTCAGTGCAGAGGTTCGGTTAATGTAGTGACACACAGGGCTATGAAATCATCTTTGTTCAATACATACCTCTTTCTATGATTTCTTGCCAAAGAGTTTGCACCATTATGTAGTCAGAATGCCCAGCGCAATGTAGAATTGCAAGCTTACACTCAGACAGCTTGAATGGGTCAGCAAACTGTCCAAAAAGCTATAAGAAATTAGGAGTTTAAGTGTTAACCTGAATACGGAGTCGTAAAAAAAAGAAATTCATTTTATACAGTTGAAGCCGTTGTAACGCAGATCCGGCTTATGGTGCAATGCCCTGAGAGCTTTCTATCGTCCTTCCACTCGGGGTCCAGAGAAACATATCACGCAATAGGATTCTCTGGAGTCCATGCTCCGCACTATACAGCATTGTATGTGCTCAAAATAATACACTATGGTTCTACGCACCGAGACTTAAATGTCAGACAAAAATAAAACCGCACTTTAAAGACCTTTCCATTAACAAAACTCTATATAAAACACAAGAACGATGAGGAAAATGAAAAAAAAGGAAATAAACATATGAAAAGCTGAGATTTTAAAAAGGAAAAAAAAAGCATCTGTTCTGTGACAGGCATGTTATATGCTTTACAGAGTCCTCCAGTTAAAGGTTTGGGCAGTGTATATTGAGTTCAGTGACAGTCAGCTGTACTTGGCATGTTATATGCTTTACAGAGTCCTCCAGTTAAAGGTTTGGGCAGTATATATTGAGTTCAGTGACAGTCAGCTGTACTTGGCATGTTATATGCTTTACAGAGTCCTCCAGTTAAAGGATTGGACAGTGTATATTGAGTTCAGTGACAGTCAGCTGTACTTGGCATGTTTTCTGCTTTACAGAGTCCTCCAGTTAAAGGTGTGGGCAGTGTATATAGAGTTCAGTGACGGACAGCTGTACTTGGCATGTTATATGCTTTACAGAGCCCTCCAGTTAAAGGTTTGGGCAGTGTATATTGAGTTCAGTGACAGACAGCTGTACTTGGCATGTTTTCAGCTTTACAGAGCCCTCCAGTTAAAGGTTTGGGCAGTGTATATTGAGTTCAGTGACAGTCAGCTGTACATGGCATGTTATATGCTTTACAGAGTCCTCCAGTTAAAGGTGTGGGCAGTGTATATAGAGTTCAGTGACAGACAGCTGTACTTGGCATGTTATATGCTTTACAGAGCCCTCCAGTTAAAGGTTTGGGCAGTGTATATTGAGTTCAGTGACAGACAGCTGTACTTGGCATGTTTTCTGCTTTACAGAGCCCTCCAGTTAAAGGTTTGGGCAGTGTATATTGAGTTCAGTGACAGTCAGCTGTACATGGCATGTTATATGCTTTACATAGTCCTCCAGTTAAAGGATTGGGCAGTGTATATTGAGTTCAGTGACAGTCAGCTGTACTTGGCATGTTATATGCTTTACAGAGTCCTCCAGTTAAAGGATTGGGCAGTATATATTGAGTTCAGTGACAGTCAGCTGTACTTGGCATGTTTTCTGCTTTACAGAGCCCTCCAGTTAAAGGTGTGGGCAGTATATATTGAGTTTAGTGACAGTCAGCTGTACTTGGCATGTTTTCTACTTTTTTTGTCACTTTTTCCCCCCTGCAATATACAAAAGGAATGAAAGGGACCAAAATATAGGCGATTGTAGTAACACTACATTTAATGGCTTATAAGGCAATTGAGTGACAAAAAGTGAGTGGAGTTTGTGTTACTCATTCGCCTTATTAAATGTAGTGTCAATTCATGTGACTATATTTTCCGCGCCTCCTCCTTTTGTTTTATTGTGGGATTATTTGCTGCCAAAAGAGGAAACGGGGCTGCATATGTTGTCCCCCCCCCACCTACATTTATCACGGTATTCAAAATACAACTGTAAAGGGCCACAGTGATCTAAAGAGTGAGCCACAGATATAATTTCTAGTTATAATCCAACATACCTTAGTGATGTCCATCAGCTGTGAGTCAAGCTGCGCCACGGCCTCTTGCACCGATGCATGATGGGAGTGCCACCTTATCAATGTCTCTTGGATCTGAAGCTGTATCCGAGCGACCTGTTAAGCCAGCATTAAATTAGTATCTCAGAGAAAGAACCAACAACGCGATAACAGAAGATCACATGACCAATTACCTCCATCTTCTCTTCCAGCTCGTGCAGGAACTCTCCGTCAGCAGGCAGGGTGGCCATGCCAGTAGAGCTCTTGGCACTCAGTATGGCTCTGGAGATGTATTCCAGACGCTGTTTCAGAGATATATCAGTGCTGGAAACATGTGCAGAAGAACAAGTGTTAAAATGAACACGGATAAAGCTCATGTTAGACCAGGCTTTCACATCTGCGCTTTATTAAAGAGCTTCATGGATAATCTGGATAGACGTGGATGGCTGGGCCGAAGGGATAGGAATTTTTGATAAATACAGAGGCAGCGTAAAAAATGTGGACAGGGCAGTCCCTGGAAACCAAACACTAATATAAGAAACAAAAGGTTGGAAATAAAATGAAGCAGAGCCCAGAGAGAATTGAGACAAACACATATTTATTACACAGGAAAAAAAAAAAGGAAAAAAATTGTAAAAAATAAATAAAAATAAAAAAGCCACTGTACCCACGCGGAGTGAAAAACGCTGATATAAGTAAAGGCTCACAACGAAGCCCAAGCAAATATATTACAACAGTCCAGACATAACTCACAAGTCATCCAATATGCAAGCCCAGAGGCTCTGTAGAATCTTCAATAATTCCTGCCATAAAATAGTAGTAAAGACTTTGCTCCCAGTTAGATTGTGTGTGTCTGGTGCTCCACAGTGTGAATGCACCGAGATGTGTAACTGTTGGAAACAAGCTGTATTCAGCAAGATTCTGACCCCAGGAATGCATATTTAATACTGTGAGTTACGTTGTGGCTGGATGGCTGTTTCCTCTTGATTGAGTTGTTAACAAATCCATTTAGAGATCCTGTACATTTTAGAGACTGCGTATCATTTGTCCTAGTGCTGTCGGACCATATTTTGGGATATATTAATCTGATTGACATCACATAACAGGATATACCTTACCTGTGCATGTCCGCCAATTTGGCAACAACCCGAGCTGCACTGCTGAAATTCTTGTTTTTTTCGTAGTATCTCCACAACAAGTCCATGTAGCGCACTTTGTTTTGATCGACCTTTGCCATGCGGACCAAATGGGGCTCCAAAAATGGGGAATTCAGCTACAGAAATAAATATCGCACAACATCCATAAAATATAAACATATCTAGCAAAGTATTGCATCTGCAGGCTCTTCAGTCAGCAAACAAAAACCATATTACCCCAACCAGGGATTTAGAAATTAAATACTACAGAATATCGCCACCCCTTCAAAATTCCATAAAACTGCTGAATTTCAGGTTTCTGTATGCTTTGTTCCATTTTTAAGGGTGGTTTGCTATTAAAAACAATATTCTTACCTCCAACAACTTATCTGTGAGATCAGCTTGGATCAGCCAATTGAAAAGCGCAATGTTGAAGAGTTCATCGGCAGATCGCTGAGCAAGCTTAAGCATTTGTTCAAACTAAAAATCAAGGGACACATTGTATAAACACCATGTATTGAATGCATTCTGCTATGTATAATACAGTTTGATACAATGTTTTAAAAGAACATACTTAAAGTAGATAAACTATTACACACCATCGCTCTCCTCAAGGGTCCCTAATCATAGCCCAAGCTCATGTTTTGATTACAATATAAACACTGTTAAATAAATGTCAAAGATTTTTTATCATTACTTTGTGTAGACTAGGCAGCACACTGCCTTAAAACCTGGCGTATACATTGCATACGGAGAATGGGATGGAGCAAGTAAACATATCAAGACTCGCTAATCTGACTTGCAGGAGAAAGCAGCCATTTTACTTCCCAACACTATATTATAATACACAAAGACCTATGCCCGAATGATTCAGGATATCTTACATGCAGACTGGCTTCCTCATTGCTGAGCATGTTGGGGTCAGATGATAAGACTGGAGGACCTGGCTTTTTGGGAACACTGGGCGATTGGGGAGCAGCTTTGCTTTGGTTCACCAGCTCTTGCAGTGTATCAGTGATGCATTTGTAACAATTCAGCCTGGAAATAAACTAAAACATTAATACAAATAACAAGACTACGAGATAAACAAAATAATCATATAAACGACGGGGAACAGGAGCATGTATACACCCACTAGGGTAGATCAGTCATGCATGCATAGGAAATAGCCAATACAAGCAGAAAAGATGCTACACCTTTACATGGAATGGTGTGTAAAGATGCCAGCTGACTGTCACTGAACTCAATATACACTGCCCAAACCTTTAACTGGAGGGCTCTGTAAAGGATATAACATGCCAAGTACAGCTGACTGTCACTGAACTCAATATACACTGCCCAATACTTTAACTGGAGGACTCTGTAAAGGATATAACATGCCAAGTACAGCTGACTGTCACTGAACTCAATATACACTGCCCAATCCTTTAACTGGAGGGCTCTGTAAAGGATATAACATGCCAAGTACAGCTGACTGTCACTGAACAATATATACACCGCCCAATCCTTTAACTGGGGGCTCTGTAAAGCATATAACATGCCAAGTACAGCTGACTGTCACTGAACTCAATATACACTGCCCAATCCTTTACCTGGAGAGCTCTGTAAAGCATATAACATGCCAAGTACAGCTGACTGGGCAAAGTATCTTGAGTTCAGTGACAGACACCGGTACCAGGCATACAAAGGTCTCCAACATTAGATAGTTTAATTGCAGATTTGGGCAGAGATTCTTGAATTAAGTGACAAACCTTGGTGGAGGTCACGTCTACGCATGTTTTAAGCCAGTGCTGAGCAACCTGCAAATCAACCATGTACTGTAGGAGACCCATGTATTCGCGGAGGGTGGTAACAGCAGTTAGACTGCCACTGCTATAATAATACTGGACCATAATGTAAAATAATAAGGCGTCATGAGTGCATCACAGTGTGTATTACATGGTGGCATAACACAGAGCCTGAAAGCTACAGGCTACTAATTAGACTCCTTCTCTCTTGTTGACAATGACTTATTACACAGAGTTTGCATGGTGTAAACACCACTATTTAGCATAAACCTGTGGGTTTCTGGTCACCTAGTGTTTACACTTTGGCCATTACCTGTACATTCACCCAATATGATCAATACAAACAGCCACATACCTCTCCTGGAAAGCTTGCAGGCCAACAGCATCCTCCTCAGGCTCCCCATTTTTATGAAAATGAAGCCCGAGACCTTGGGGGTCCTTTTTCTCTGCCGCTGTCAGACACAGTTCTACCACTCCCTCGTAAAAACGTACTGAAGAGAAGAGGATATTTTAGAAAGGATATTACCAAAACACAGTGCACCAAGTAATAACATGTCCACTGTACTAGGACTATGGTCTCACCTTGTCTGTACTGGGCACACACATTAGCAAGGTCAACCTGCTGACTGATTTTTTGGTACTCCCTTAATGATTCTCGCAACATCCTCTCTTTATCCAGCCTGTTCTGAACCTGGCGGGACCTCTGTAGCAATTCATTTGCCTGGGAGAAAAAACAAACAAAACACAAAACCTGCATTTAAAGAATTACAATTGCTTTTTTAAATTCTGTTTTCTTAATTCTCTGGGAATTTAAAAGTAATATATATATACTAAGAGGGTAATGGATGTATGGAATAGCCTTCCAGCGGAAGTGGTACAGGTAAACACAGTGAAGGAGTTTAAGTGTGCGTGGGATAGGTATAAGACAGGGACCCGGGGACTAATAGAAGTACTTAGAAAATTGGGCAGACTATATGGACCGAATGGTTCTTATCTGCCGACACATTCTATGGAATGTAAGACTGTGGTAATGGGTATCTCTCTCTAGATAAGAGACTTGATTAAATAGTATCACCGGAATATAAAATGAAAGAACAAAAAGGAAAATTAGAAAGAATGTAATAAAATCTGTAGCAGTGAAAGGGTTTTGAGTCATGCTCAGTGCACCAATCAATGCCAGTTGTACCTTTGAGCATATTGCATCGTCCGTACTGTACAACAGAGGACAAACTTCCTGCAGGTGAGAACTGATGCCATCAACTGTAGCATTGTCCCGAATGAAACAATTGACCAGCGAGGCAATCAGTGCACCTGTCAACTCTTTGTCTCTGATCACCAGATCTTTAAATGTTGTTATCTTCAGCTGCTCCTGTAGTTCCTGTGGAGAGGAGCACAACAGTCTTACAACACTGGTGCTCTGAGAAGCTACATTAAAGGCACTCTCCCACCAAAAAATGAAAAGGTTTTATTTTTTTATTTTGTAAAAATTGTTGATTTCAGATGGCTTGTTTTTGTTATGTGACTGTATTTAATAAAATTTGTAACTAAACAAGTGTGACTGGGCGCTGCCATTTTGTGAATGTGTTTTTTGGTGCCACCCCCTAGTGGGGCTGGGGACACAGAATTCTGATCAGACTTGCATTGAATGGGCGGGTAATGTAATTATGATCCGGTTGTACACAGCCACCTTTGCCTTACCAGCAAGAAAGAAGGGGAGTATCTTATGACATCATCATGCAGGCTTTGGCAACAGTTGTAAAGTGAAACTGGCTGGGAGATTTAACTGTTGCAGCATGAGAAATATTCACAAAATGGAGCCAGGAGATAAACAACTAATTTTATTTTTCCTTTCATTTGCAATTAATTCAATGATATAAAAAATAAACAAACAGTGGCATATACTTTATATATGTGTTTATTTTAAATGACCAGGTTATCTAGTTATATCTTATGTAATTGGTAGTGTCCTTTTAACATTACCAGAGAGGCCAAAACTAGAATCTCCTAATTTATTTAATTAGACAGGACCACTGCTTATATTTCAAGATACTAAAGGAGGAAAAATGGAACATTTCCAACTGCTCGGTCACATGGAGAGGTGGCAGACTATTACACTCGACTGCAGAGATTAAGGAAAAATAAAACAAACATGAACAAATAATAGTGTAATACAGGGCTCGACAAACCCCGGGCGCCAGGTCGCCATGGCGACCAGGAAATCAGACCTAGCGCCCGGGTGCAGTTTGTCACAGGGAGCCCTTGCCGACTGCCATCTGTCACATGCAGCGCGAGGGGAGAAAGTCTGTTTGGATCACACAGACTGTAAGCTCCGCCCCCTCACGCAACACGTTGTAGTGCAGAGTGTCACGTGACAACACGGCACTTAGCAGGAACAGAAAGAGGATCAGGCTCCAGCATAAATGTCCCCCTCCCCTGCAATGATGTAAGCCGCAGGGAGGGAGGACACCGTAAGAAATACCATTTTTTTTTTTTTTAAAGAACAAAAATGTGTATATGTAACTGGCTGTGTATGTGGTGTATGTATGTGTGAATGTAACTGGCTGTGTATGTGGTCTGTGTGTATGTATGAGTGAATGTAACTGGCTGTGTATGTGGTCTGTGTGTATGTATGAGTGAATGTAACTGGCTGTGTATGTGGTGTGTGTATGAGTGAATGTAACTGGCTGTGTATGTGGTGTGTGTATGAGTGAATGTAACTGGCTGTGTATGTGGTGTGTGTGTGTATGTATGTGTGAATGTAACTTGCTGTGTATGTGGTGTGTGTGAGTGAAACTGGCTGTGTATGTGGTATGTATGTGTGAATGTAACTGGCTGTGTATGTGGTATGTATGTGTGAATGTAACTGGCTGTGTATGTGGTATGTATGTGTGAATGTAACTGGCTGTTTATGTGGTATGTATGTGTGAATGTAACTGGCTGTGTATGTGGTATGTATGTGTGAATGTAACTGGCTGTGTATGTGGTATGTATGTGTGAATGTAACTGGCTGTGTATGTGGTATGTATGTGTGAATGTAACTGGCTGTGTATGTGGTATGTATGTGTGAATGTAACTGGCTGTGTATGTGGTGTGTATGTGGTATGTATGTGTGAATGTAACTGGCTGTGTATGTGGTCTGTGTGTATGTATGAGTGAATGTAACTGGCTGTGTATGTAATCTGTGTGTATGAATGAGTGAATGTAACTGGCTGTGTATGTAATCTGTGTGTATGAATGAGTGAATGTAACTGGCTGTGTATGTGGTATGTATCTGTGAATGTAACTGGCTGTGTATGTGGTATGTATCTGTGAATGTAACTGGCTGTGTATGTGGTATGTATGTGTGAATGTAACTGGCTGTGTATGTGGCATGTATGTGTGAATGTAACTGGCTGTGTATGTGGCATGTATGTGTGAATGTAACTGGCTGTGTATGTGGCATGTATGTGTGAATGTAACTGGCTGTGTATGTGGCATGCATGTGTGAATGTAACTGGCTGTGTATGTGGCATTTATGTGTGAATGTAACTGGCTGTGTATGTGGCATGCATGTGTGAATGTAACTGGCTGTGTATGTGGCATGCATGTGTGAATGTAACTGGCTGTGTATGTGGCATGCATGTGTGAATGTAACTGGCTGTGTATGTGGCATGTATGTGTGAATGTAACTGGCTGTGTATGTGGCGTGTGTCAATGTAACTGGCTGTGTATGTGGCGGATGTGTGAATGTAACTGGCTGTGTATGTGAGGTTGGTGTATGTGACCGTCTCCGTGCGTTTATGATTTTGTGATGTGCCGTTGTCTGGCTCCTACATTTTTTAGCTGGCTCCTAAAATTAAATTAAATTTGTCAAGCCCTGGTGTAATAATTAGATGGGGGACATCAACAAACCTTTTGAAGTTCAGCTACAATAAGGCTAAACTGATGTTCACAGAGCAGTTTCCACAGAGCTAGAGCTTGACACAGTTTTCTAACCAACAGATGGATCCCCTGAAGAGAGATTTTCTCTGCCAGCTGTGCTTCAGCTGAAAGTAAAAAAAACAAACAAAATCAGATATCTTAACTCTACTGCAGACAACGCTGGCAGCAACTGAAGTTCCATAGGCCGCTAGAGAAGAAACAAACAAGACACATATCAAATATATCCAACCACCTAGAAACATAGAATGTGTCGGCAGATAAGAACCATTCGGTCCATCTAGTCTGTCCAATATTCTAAATACTTTTATTAGTCCCCCGTTCCCAGTCTTATAGCTAGGATAGCCTTGTGTCTATCCCACGCATGCTTAAACTCCTTCACTGTGCTTACCTCTACCACTTCTGCTGGCAGGCTATTCCATACATCCACTACCCCCTCAGTAAAGTAATATTTCCTGATATTACTTTTAAATCGTTGCCCCTCTAATTTAAGACTATGTCTTCTAGTTGTGGTAGTTTTTCTTCTTTTATATATACTCTCTTCCTTTACTGTGTAGATTTTCTTTATTTAAATGGACCACCATGGTCAAAAACACAACAAACCAGCCTGTGCTACTAATACTGCATGTTATGCGTTTTGTTTATAACAGTCTTCAGTTGTCGCTTTCAGTATTGGGAGCAGTCATTTTATTGTGTTGGATATACAGCTAGGCAAACACGGTGATGTAAACATGGCATCAAGATCTTACTGTGAAATTTCCTCTGGAGTTCTTGAACTTGCTGAGAGTTACCAATGTCGGGCCTTCCGAGGCTCACAAGTCTATGCTGAATGTTTGCTGGGGTGCCAAAGCTGCAGATGGAAAAAAAAAAAAAAATACATCCATTACTGGATAGAAAGATCATGTCACAGCGACTTAATCCCAAATTAATGAATATGTCCATTGACGTACAGTATTGGACACTAATTTATTCCACTGTGTTTTGTATGCAGAGAAGAGACCTCTCTCAACTGTGCAAACTGTCGCCTTCATTTATTTAGGGTTTACAAAAAATGTCCTAGACTCCTACAGTATCTATATGCTGCAAAGTCTTGGTCGCCATATTCTTGTCGGTGCAGAGGTTTCTAAACAGTGGTTAATCTACGGCAGAGTTGCACAAATGATGGCAAAAAAGAGAATTTGTTTCAGTTCAGCCAAAACTGATACAGAATCAATAACTGCGAGAAACTTACCTGGGGTTTCCCATCGATGCAGACGCAAATTGCGAGTTTTTATCCAGAAATTCCAGCAGCCCTTTCAGCTTCTGAAGTACCATCTCCAGATGTTGAGGTGTAACACTGCTTTCAATCTACAGAACAGGGCCAGTGAAGACATTAATGGACTATGTTTCCCAGAAGTCTGCTTGAACTTTAATGTCTGCCGGTGGTAAGTGCAGTGCATTCTCTCTGAAGCCAGGATATTAGTATATAGGTTGGGAGAGCTCAGTGCTCATACATGGAAATCCAGAGCTGCTGTGATTTAAATATTATATAAGCCAATTCATTTTTATCTTCGAGTGTTATTATTTCTAATCTATTTTTAAATGCACTGCCATGTACTTTCTATTACTTTGATTTTTTTCTACATCTTACACACATGTTACCAAACTAGTATCTTAAAGAGGGACCAAAACATAAAATCAGTTTAAAATCTGTGATTTAAATTGCCTTTTGAAACGAGCACTGTTCAATGTAAGAGGCTCTACCGCAGATTAAAAACTGGCCGAGTCACAAGCCCTCTCCACCATTCTTGTGTGCCACTCGACTGCTGCAGAAGAGATCAGCATCTCCTCCCAGCAGAATGTCAAATGAAACTAGTGTTGTATCACAGATCTGTAGCTCTGTGGCAGTGGAGAAGTCTTACGCATTAGAAACCAATTTGAATGGAACAACATTTCGCTGCTTTTTAAAAAAAACAACAACTCTATAATCAGCAAAAGTCCAATTCATCTGCAAACGCTCAACCTTATTTCACAAGAGAATACCGATTTTACTGTGTGAACCCTTAGACGCTTACCGATGTGACTTCTCGGTTTCCACTCTTAAAGGTTTGTTCCACAGCCACGCTTCCATCCCAAATATTACTGTAAATAAAGCATTCACTTATTCCAGCCACAATCAATAACTTGACTTTATTTTATGCAATATAAGGCTATTAAATGTTAACGCTCCTCAAGTAATATAAAAGATCTGGTGTACTCAGGTGGGTTTCAAATATAATACTTTGGTTTACTAGTGAGTGGAGAGGTTTCCCCTGGTAACCGTTTTTTATATCTGCAGATCAATCATACTCACTAAGTTTACCAATTTATGTGCAATTTATCTTTCAGCAAGTGGTTCCACTGGTCGTATATAAGCAGATGCTCAGGAATTGTGCTGGTTGTACATGGGGGGATGCTCTGGAATTGTGCTGGTTGTACATGGGGGGATGCTCAGGAATTGTGCTGGTTGTACATGGGGGGATGCTCTGGAATTGTGCTGGTTGTACATGGGGGGATGCTCTGGAATTGTGCTGGTTGTACATGGGGGGATGCTCTGGAATTGTGCTGGTTGTATTTGATAGAAAGTAGTACTGCTGTAGATTAGCAACTTAAGCAGTGTGATGTGCATCTTAGTCAAAAAGTAGGGAGAGAGAGAGAGAGGAGACGAGAGGAAGGTTCCAAATCAGTAAGAGATTACGTGAACTTCCAGAAGGACTTTTGGCAGCCTGCATTCTCAGTTGTATTTCTAGAATAGTAGAGTTCAGAAAGTGAAAAATCTATTTACCCAACAATTCGAGCGAAGTAGATGCAGATGCCACGGTGTTTCCCAGAATATATAATTTCAGGGCCCATCATGCTCGGCAAGGAAGAGGAGGGCTGATGAGTCGGGGTTGCCATGACATATGCCGGAGTTGATATATTCTGAGGATAGATGCCTGTAAAACACAAATAAAAATAAAACTCAGATACAGATAACCATTTGACGGAGAAGCTCGTCAATAAACATAATACATACCTTGCATAGGGGTCCCCAGGAAACTTGGATTAGGCAGTGGGCTTCCTATCGGCATTGGAGAACCTAAAAAAAAAGAGTTAGATTAGGGAGCTGGACAGTTAAATAAAAATATGCAAAGAAACACACTAAAACCTCTCCTTACCAGGCAAAGGAGAGCCAAAGATGGGTCCCACGTTACTAGGGGTTGGAAGGGATGAGAGAAACCTCATCTGGGCTTCTCCACCATACCTACAGCAAGAGAAAATATGGGCAATCATTAAATTACAAGGGGGGCTGTCAAAATATCTTTGTGTTTCGTGTTCAGGAGATGTTTTTTTTTTTATTTATTAAGATCTACTTAACATTTCATCTCACCAGTTTGGCTATACATTGTGCAGGGAAAAACCTGGTGACTTTGCATAGCAGGGGAAAACTCACCAGGTCTGTCCCCGCATAATATATATCTAAATTGGGGAGATTAAATATTAATTTCACTTCTTAATGAAACGGCTCTGCAGTAAATTCGGTATTATTGTAACTACCATATTTGTTCGAATATAAGATGACCCCCCAAACTTTGAATATTCCTTTAAGAAAAAAACAAAAGGCCTGAATATAAGACTATCCTATTGGAAAAAGTTTAACTTAGTTGTGTATATGATCACATGTAAATAGCTATTTCATATTTAATAAAAATTAGGTCAGACTATTAGCCGGCCTCGAATATAATATATCCAAGCAAATACGGTATATTTAGCACCAAAAGTGGTTTTAAAAAATAAATAAAATACCTGAAAAAAGCTCGTGCAGCCCAGGCAGAAACCTCTCGATCGCAGGCAGCCGTAGAACAAGCAAGAATCAAACAGCTTGCACAAGCCTGATCCTCCATGTACAAGAGAAACAAACAATGGTTAGCACAGGTATCAACATTCACACATGTTTAATAGCAGATAAGACACATGTTATAACAGTCCACTAGAAAAAGGGTGGAGGATCCTGTCCAAAAGGAGAGAAACTAGAAAAAAGGTTGGAGTTTAGAAGAAGAGACATTTATTTAATACACACCCTAATTATGGTTAATTCTATAATAATCTCTGCTGGGGAACATATAAAACACACACATAATGAAAGTCAACAACTTTTAACGAATGTCAGAAATATGAGAGAGGAGCATAAAATACTAACAGTTACCGGATGCAATTTGAAAAAGCGCTCTATATCCTCGCCATCGCCTCCAGGATTGATAATTAGAAGATGTCGTAGCTGATCCACTGGTCGGAGCTTGTGGAAAATATGACTCCCCTACAAGGTTATATGGAGGTCATGTTATAGTATATTATCTGCTTACACCAGTGGTTATGGTACTAGATATACATGGATACGCATATATACAGGGGAGACTATTCACTAAAAAGTAAACAGACAAATGAATTGCAGAAATCAGGCATTACTAGTGGAGTTTGACAAGCAGGCAAGTTGGTGAATTTGTCCGATTTGTGCAGTATATATTGTAGTGAATCGACCTGAGGAAAGATACGTATAACTGCTGCAGAATACAGAGTTGCAAACAATACATACCTGTGCGGAGAGGAGCACAAATCTCTTGGGTGGCACCATGTGCTGCTGCATTAAGATAGGTGAATCCGTTACGGGGATGATGTCTTTATTCAAAGGAGTAACAATCTTTTCCACTCTCGCTTCGTCAATTGATGATAAAGCCCAGGAGTGGCCATCAACGTGCACAGTCACCTAGAGTACAGAGGATATGATCGACCATGTACATATATATTATATGTAGACCTCTCCCTCCAACCCATCCTTTCATTAAAGTGCAATGCCCTTCATAAGCACTGAGCGGGTGGGTATCTATGATGTAACCGGCAGGAAATGCACATCCGTCACATAATACACTGGGAAAGTTAAAGGTAATGCATCCCCTATCCTGGGAATGTAGCACATCACCTATCCTGGGAATGTAGCGCATCCCCTATCCTGGGAATGTAGCGCATCCCCTATCCTGGGAATGTAGCGCATCACCTATCCTGGGAATGTAGCGCATCCCCTATCCTGGGAATGTAGCGCATCCCCTATCCTGGGAATGTAGCGCATCACCTATCCTGGGAATGTAGCGCATCACCTATCCTGGGAATGTAGCGCATCCCCTATCCTGGGAATGTAGCGCATCACCTATCCTGGGAATGTAGCGCATCACCTATCCTGGGAATGTAGCGCATCACCTATCCTGGGAATGTAGCGCATCACCTATCCTGGGAATGTAGCGCATCCCCTATCCTGGGAATGTAGCGCATCACCTATCCTGGGAATGTAGCGCATCCCCTATCCTGGGAATGTAGCGCATCCCCTATCCTGGGAATGTAGCGCATCACCTATCGTGGGAATGTAGCGCATCACCTATCGTGGGAATGTAGCGCATCCCCTATCCTGGGAATGTAGCGCATCACCTATCCTGGGAATGTAGCGCATCCCCTATCCTGGGAATGTAGCGCATCACCTATCCTGGGAATGTAGCGCATCACCTATCGTGGGAATGTAGCGCATCCCCTATCCTGGGAATGTAGCGCATCACCTATCCTGGGAATGTAGCGCATCCCCTATCCTGGGAATGTAGCGCATCACCTATCCTGGGAATGTAGCGCATCCCCTATCCTGGGAATGTAGCGCATCCCCTATCCTGGGAATGTAGCGCATCACCTATCCTGGGAATGTAGCGCATCACCTATCCTGGGAATGTAGCGCATCACCTATCCTGGGAATGTAGCGCATCACCTATCGTGGGAATGTAGCGCATCACCTATCGTGGGAATGTAGCGCATCACCTATCGTGGGAATGTAGCGCATCACCTATCCTGGGAATGTAGCGCATCACCTATCCTGGGAATGTAGCGCATCACCTATCGTGGGAATGTAGCGCATCCCCTATCCTGGGAATGTAGCGCATCACCTATCCTGGGAATGTAGCGCATCACCTATCCTGGGAATGTAGCGCATCACCTATACTGTGAATGTAGCGCATCACCTATCCTGGGAATGTAGTGCATCACCTATACTGTGAATGTAGCGCATCACCTATCCTGGGAATGTAGTGCATCACCTATACTGTGAATGTAGTGCATTAAAAAAAAAAAAATAATCAAAAAGAATCTACACATTGTGTTAGCAGAATTGTCAACAAATGCAGAAAACGGTGTTTCAAACGTGGCCTCCTGTTTGTGACCCCCACCTTGTGGCTCGATATGCAAATTACACAATTGCATATAACAGATCACCAATACTTAGTGCTTCCACAACCTGATAATGGGGTTAACCCAAGAGGTTGCAACTTGATTTGTAAGTGTCTAATAAAAGTTACATTTTTAAATTAGGAGGGAGCACTGTCCGTCCTATTAAGAATTTGCATATCAAGATGACATTATAAAAAGGGGCAGCGACAGACATATTTAAAACGCTTTTCTCTCAGTGGATTGCTTGCAATCCTGACAACACAATGTAAAGGTAATGTTTAATTCTCTATATTTATGGTATAAACAATGTCTGAATGAAGGAGTGCCTTAAATATCACTGCTATGTGGCTTGATATGCAAATTACACATTTCCCACTGAAAACCAGTTCTTTTGCCTACCAGGCCGCAGGTGATGTCATCAACAGGAGACTCCATACAGACATTTTTCTCTTAATTTAGGCATTTGCTTGCAATTCTGCTAACACAATGTATAGATCATTTTTTCCCCGTAAAAACTATGTTTAGGTGATCCACGGAAGATCGGGTAGAAGAACAAAATCGATTGAGATGGAGGTTGTCATTCACGAGTTTGGAAATAAAGGGTTAATTCCATCACCTGCATTTCCACCATTGGTTTTTGCAACGGGAAGGCGTCATGGTTTATGCACCACAAGATGTCATTGTCTTCATTCTCAGAGGCAGTCATCAGCAGCACACCTAATTAAATATAAACGTAAGCAGGCGGGTCTGAAAAGTGATTAGCCTTGATTAGCGGTTCTCATTAAGGTTTTGCGGTGCTATGGACACTGGGGGATTATGGGTAAAGGTCAATTGTGAGGCAAAGTTCTGTAAGTGGGCAAGTGGAAAGCAATGGAATGTTTATAATGATTAGATCACGTTTAGAACATTGGGCTATAAAACCCCCATTGTGCGTATAGGAAGAAGTAACTCGGAACAGCGGTGCTATGTTGGACAGATGTACTTACCGTTGCTGTAAAGGGCTTTGTGCACTTTGGACGGCTTTTCCACAATCGAAGAGGCAGAAAATCCCGGAGGTAAGCGGACATGCACCAATGTCAACATACAGGGACGGCCTGCTGGATGTCTAAATGGCATAGTACTAAAATACAGCCGGACACCTAAACAAGGATCAGTTACACACCGATCACAAACAAAAAGAAACATAAATAAAGTGAGCATACAGCAGGAGAAAAAAAAAAAGGTACAAAACGGGTATTATGAGGCAAGAGAGACCTGTTTTAGTAGCCAATCTAGCACTTGTAGAGAAAAACCAAAAAGGTTGCCTATTCTCTTATGAATCCTGACATATCTTTGTAGGGGATTACATTCAGCTCTCCCTCCGTGTGCTAGATGCCTAATAGAACTACTGATTATATGTAGAACTGCGATACAAGACAAGACTGTCAGCAACTGGACCAGGGCCCACCAGTGAGAGATAAAAGAGCAGTAACAGATCATCCTAATACTGCGGCCACTGGACTTTCCCCTTGTTTAGTGTCTTTTTAGAACCAGGAGAAACATTTAGAACATACACAAACAATAAAAGAAAACACACAGCATACACAGATGGCCAGGACACATCAGAGTATCCTCACTAAGGAGACTGAAGATATAGCATTCAAGAGAAAGTGGTGTGTCATTTACCTGCATGTGTCACAGCCAGCAAGTGACAATTCATAGATTCAGATTTCTCTATCACTGCGATATGAACAATGGGTTTGAAAACAGAGCGATCTATAGTCCTAGAGGAAGGGGATAAAATCAAAAATATGGAATAGTCATTACTTAATCAAAAACAGCCCCCCAGGACAATTGCACTAGTATTACTGTAGAAGTTCTTGAAGTCTATTTGGCAAAAACTAGATGAGGAGACTATTAATAATAGAGAATCTCACATTAAAAAGTATTTGAAACAAGGGTTGTCACATTTTGTTCAGAAAAATACCGGCCTTGCTATTGTCTCCATAGACTTAACATTGACCTGAAGCCAATTTTTTGCCAGCCTACTGGTAAAATACATCCAGATGGCAACTCTATTTGAAACAGATGCTGATGGCACATAACCAATTGGGTTATCTAGTGTCTGCTCTGTGAAACTGAATACGTATGTACTCAGGCCTAACCCTAACCTCGAGCATTTTCTTGCCTCTCTTTTCCCATTGAACACGTTAAGCAAGGTATCTAAATTATTCACTTACTGGAAACTAAAGCTGCTAATACAAAACAAAATCAAGCACACTGACATGATATAGAATGGGTATGCCAACCAAAACCAAATAAAGCATTAAATACAGACAGAATCATCAAATTCAAATTCCAGATTGAGTTTCAAGCTGGTAAAAGTATTTTTTCTAATTTTTATTTTCTCCTGTACTCTCAGACTAAGGATTAGTTATTTTGATCTCTCTAGTTTGACATGTGGCCTGGCTCCTGAGCGAGCACATGTGTGTAATTCCGGTTACCTAGCAATGTTTCCGGCTGCTGACACAATGGAGCTCTGAGATAGACAGGTCACTCTGCTCATCCCATGGCCGTCCGGGCCCAAGTCATACACCTGAAATTACAGAAAAAACTTCTCATAGCAGAAATATACAACAAAGTAAACAGAGCATCTGATTACTGAACATTTGGAAGGGAAAAAGGAAGAGGATAGAAATATAACACTTCACATTTTATTTATCGCTTAAAATCAAATTGTTCTAAAACTCGGGAGCCCCGCCTGAGGCATGTGTCATGATGACATTGGCGCTGATTGGTTGACAGGGTTGAGACCTGATTGGTTCACTTCAACGTATGTTTTGAGATCATTATTGAAGTAAAATTACACACAGAGTGTCTGATCCCAGAGCAGGTGCTCATAAAGCTTTGAAAGAGGAAATAAATAAATTAAACACAAACCAAGTCTGATTAATACATTATGGCTGTAATTACAGATCAAGGCAGAGCAATCTAGATAAAAAAGTGTCTTTTGACATACGAGACCCACTACCCTCTAAATAAAGCTTTAACATGAGTATATTACCTGCAGTACTCCTTTTTCAGAACGAGTGTATAGGATGTCCCTTGTGTTGTCTATGGCAATTTGCACTATGGGGTCTAAAAATAAAGAGAGGGTGGGGGGGGGATTGGTTTAAATACAGCACTTTACAACAATTATCCAGTTTAGTAGATTTGAATCATTGAGATCACACAAAAAGTAAACAAAAGGCTCGAAAGCGTAACACTCGAATCTACTTCAAGGCCTTAATCAATTAGCACAGATTTGGGCAAATCGGAAGCCACCCAGCCGTCGCGGAACCATAATTTCTATTATGCGAACATAGCCATGTGGCTGCCTCAGAGCAGTGGTCGTTTTAGTCCAACTATTGCACAATGATCATTAAGTAGTACAAATGTAAGGTAGGAACTAGTGTTAGGCAAGAGATAAAATATCTCTAGCAATACAGCACTGAAGCAATTATCAGTGAAATATACATAAAGGGAATCAACACAGTAAAGGAGAGAATATTTAAAAGAAGAAAAACTACCACAACTAGAGGACATAGTCTAAAATTAGAGGGGCAACAATTTAAAAGTAATATTAGGAAATATGACTTTACTGAGAGAGTAGTGGATGTATGGAATAGCCTTCCAGCAGAAGTGGTAGAGGTAAACACAGTCAAGGTTTTTAAGCATGCGTGGGATAGACACAAGGCTATCCTAGCTATAGGATAGAGAACTGGGGACTAATAAAAGTATTTAGAGAATTGGGCAGACTAGATGGACCGAACGGTTCTTATCTGAACACATTCTATGTTTCTATGTTATCAGTAAAAGGGCTGGTTACAAAAAAAACAAACTGTCTGGAGTTGCAGCCAGCATCTATTGTTGCTGAGCATGGCTAACTATGTTTTTTACAATAAGCCCTACACAAGCCACCGTGGGTGCTCATGGGCAGACAGTGGCACATCAGTTGTGTGTCACAATGCACTCTGCCAACGCATTTTTTTTTTTTTTTACCCGTGCTTCTATATAAGCACAAGTAGGGAAAACAAAAGTTGAGTGGTACTTTAAGGCATGTAGAAGGTCTGTCTTAAAGGGACTGTACCACCTCACCATAGCTTATACTGTAAATATAGGGAATAACAAATGTTTGAAAATTATCTTTACATTGTGTGTTTGCCAGCAAATGCCTAAATTAGGAGAAAAATGTGTTTTAAATGTGTCTGTGGAGTCACCTGCTTATGACATCACATGTGGCACGGTATGCAAATGACCCGTTTTTCAATGGGAAATGTGTAATTTGCATACTGTGCCACATGTGATGTCATAAGCAGGAGACTCCACAGACACATTTAAAACACATTTTTCAACTAATTTAGGCATTTAGCTAATACAATGTACAGCTCATTCTCAATCATTTTTATGCTCTCCATGCACAGTAAAAACAATGTTCAGGTGATACTTTTCCTTAAAAGGCTGGCTGAGCACCATGGGATAAGCAGTGCCAAAGTAAGCCATTACACCTACATGTGATGGCTAACACATATAGCCATATATATATATATATATATATATATACACACACACACACACACACACACACACACACACACACACACACACACCTTGTCTCTATATGCAAATACTGTTTTTAATTTAACATACTGGAAACTATAGATGAAAAGAAAAACCAAGTTGCCAAGAGAAACAGACTTACCATCCTCTGAGAAAGTGAACTGCAGCAATGAAGGGACCAGGAAAGACAGGGTGCTCTTGGAATGGTTGATCTTCCGGCATCTTTGACTGAACCAACCTGCTTCCGCCTGAGGAAGATCAAACAAATCTGATGTTTCCAGACCCGCTAGACACAAGGGTGTCTGACCGGATTCACCCTCAACACAATCCTTCCATACGGTCTTATTATCGAACCGAATTAACACTATCAAATGGATCTAAGCATCATCTCGAAAACTAGCATGAGGTAAACTCACCTGGTAGGCTACTTCATACAAACATCCATCCTTGCCAGACAGGAAGATACGGCCATTGTCAGTGGAGGTTATGGTTAATAAATAGGTGTTATCTGTTGGTAACGAATACAAAGGCTCTGGAAGAAGCTGGATACCCCCAGACATGCTGTCATTCAGGTGACCTGCAACAGAAAATACAAAGGCTTGCATTCAAAGATCTGTAATTATCCCAGTAGATCAGGGATAAGAAAGTTATTACCACCCAGGTATTTAATGTTAAATGGACCATATCACCTAAATATTGCTTATACTGTGAATGGAGGCAAATTAAAAAAAAGATCTATACATTGCATTAGCAGAATTGCAAGTAAATGAATATATTAAGAGAAACATGAGCTTTAAATGTATCTGCTGTGTCCCCTGTTTATGACATCACCATGTAGGTTGAAAAGCATTTAATTTGCATATCACGCCATAGGGAATGTCAAATAGTACACACCACAGATATAATTTAAATATTTGTCTCTCAGTTTCTGCTAACACAGTGTAGAGATATATTTTTCATGCTTTTCCTTATTCTCCACATTCACAGTATAAATGAACTCTGTTGAGGTGACAGAGCCTTTTAAATTAAATAACAATTTGGTGTTTGGGGGCTATTTTAATATTGTTAACATTCACTTGAACCAGAAATATTAATAATTATATATTTGAATTATTAATTATTACGATCAGCATGGACCTATACATTTTTAAAATGATTAGAATAATTAGAATTCAGTTTACAAGTCATGAAGATCAATCAATAACTACTACAATCAAAGCTAACCATCGAATTCTTTGGACTCCTGTAAACATACAATTTTATTCAATGTTCCCCTTGCAAAAAATATTAGATATGAATCAATAGTTTAATCATCTGTAACACCACAGACAATTATTGAGAAATGCTAAATATGTAGGAGCAGCTTTGGCAACAGATTCAGGAACTTACCTGCTTGCTGGCTGGTAAAACTCACTCCTAGGATGACTATATCTACCGGAGTCGCAAGGACAAGCAGATAATTGATATGAGGCTGGAAAATTCCTGGAAAACATAGCACAGAGATGAAAAAGGATCAAGAGAAATATTATGGAATAAATGGGAAAAAAAAATGTATATATTTTAAAATGTGTTCTGTGCAGATGATTTTGTGAAACTACATGCATATTATTCTCTGTTGCAGATTATTTTCAGATGGGGCCATAACGTGATGTCAAAAACAGAGTACAGCAGGCATTGTTAAAACATATAGTCATCTATGCCTTTACTTGCATTCCTGCTAGAACATGTACATTATGTTCTGCTTTTATATTGTAAGCCAGTGCCTACTCACATGGGTCGTGCATGATTTCTATGGGGGAGTGAGTTGTTCAAGTGTCTATATCTATATCTTATTGCTAAAGTTATACAATACAAACAGAGGGGGTCAAGTGTTGACAGAGGGTATCACTGATGACTGGGAGGCACGGCAGCTTGGTTGGGATGGGAACTGCTTAGGTGAGGAAGATGCCAGGTCTTGACAAATCCCAGAGCTCCTAATATACCACCACCTCTGGAAGTTTCCCCCGGTTAATAACTTCTTACGGCTTGCTCTTAAAGTCTATAAAGATTTGTCAAGCCCTGGCTAGCTTTAAGCTAATTGTGAAAACTCTGACTTGCACTAGTGCTGTGGATTTGTAATGGAAGAAAAAGAATCTCCGTCTCTTACCTTCCTTCGGCCTCACAAGTCCAACAGAAAGGATTGTTTCGCTGAGACCATCAAAGTAAGCAAGATCACCCCTGTGTGAGCAAGCACAATAAAGCTGTGAGCGAAACCACATGGTTACTGCAACTTACTACAAACCCTCTGAAAAATAGGTGGCTTTCTCTTTAAAGGGGCAATTATTTGTCATGATAAAGTTAAGTAACCCACTGCATTATGTATGAATCTCCATGTGCGGGAAAAAATGACATTAAAAGAAGAACCTAACAATGAATATGGCAGCAAGAGAGATAGCGGAAACCACTGTCAAAACGTAGACCTGTGAGTGGAGATCTGGACTGGATGTCTGTACCAAGACATAAATGAACATGTGGAGCAAGAAAAGGAGATTCACGGCCTAACCCTGTCAGGGGCATAAAACATACACATTTATTAGAATAAAACTCACAATATAGATATGCACCGAGAAACCAGCTCTAGTGCAAATAAAGCATTCGTGTATGGGTTACCGGACTTGGCGCCTCGGCAGCAAGGATTAATAGAACCAAAGACATCCTCCAAAATCCAATCAAGAGGTAACTACACCAGCAGGAATCGTTATAGGGCATACACCTTCCCAGGCTCTATGACAGTCACCCGGGGAGAGCTGGCATATTGATTGCTTTTTTATATGCTGACATTATTCTGTATATTTACTGGTATTATAGAATCTGGGAAGGTGTGTGCACTATACACATTCCTGCTGCTTGATTGAGGCTTCAAAGACTCCTGAGACTCACCAATCCTTACTGCGGATGGATCAAGTCTGCTAACCCACACAAATGCTTTATATGCACTAGAGCTGGTTTCTCTGTACATAGCTATAGTGTGAGTTTTATTCTAATAAATGTGTATGTTTTATGCCTCTGACTGGGTTAGGCTATGAATCTCCTCTTCTTCCTCCACATTTATACCTCGGTGGAGACATCCAGCCCAGATATTCACGTGTCTACAATCATTTTCTTGTGCCGCTATTTTCTGATGCGGGACGGAGATTATTTTTGCCGTGTTTCTTTTGTATTCTGTTTGTTTTATATATTCTGTAACAATGAATGACTGGTTCAATTTCAATATTGAATACACCCATCACCTACTTGTAAATAGTATCAAAAAAAAAAAAAAAGGAACATAATTCTTCCCCTGCATACCATCCTGACCTAAATAAAAAGGTCTCTCAGAGCTCTGGCTCCACACAATGCTGTCATAATGTACACTGATAAAAAGGTATACAGTATTGACTGTATTATGACAGGGCAAACCGATCAAAGAGATCCTGCAGTCAGAAAGCCAGCATTGTGTGTGTGATTTATCAGCTAGAGAAATATATGGAATATTAGGACAACAGTATCACTGGGTAGAATTAAGTACTGCGTGAAAACATTCTGTTTGTAGAATACTGGTAATTCGGGATGGGGCACTGAGTGCTGCTAGTAAATGACTGCTCAAGAGGCCATGCTATAGAGAAAACATTAAACCATGAGATACGCACCCATCTTCGTAGTTCCACATGAATATATCACTATCGATAGTTAACCAAGCCCGGCTGATCTCTGGAAACACACCCATCATACAGTTACATTGCATATCTGGATCGCCAACAATGTAAGGATATATACACATCATTTCCATGTTTACAAGAGACAAGCAGATGCAGATTTATCGTAATTATACATATATATATATATATATATATACACACACACACATATATATATAAATATGTTGGTGCTATATAAATAAAATGTTAATGTAATGAATGAGAGAGAGTGACCACATTTGATACCGTAGGCCTGAGAATCCAACATTAACAGATATTTAATAATTCCAACATATCTTCTTGGTCATATAATAAGAATTCAACATTCAATAAATCAGCAATCTCAAACCAGGTTATTTCAATGGAAAACTGCTTACAAAAGGCCAACACAAAAACAATTAGCCCTGTTCTGATAAATCTTAGTTTCATGACAGGACATAACTTGTCTAAAACAAAGTCAATTAGAGAAGCACACCAAATAAACAACTAATAACAACAATACTATAGGTAAGGTGCATCACCCCTAGGGGAGTCCAAAAACTACCCTTAAAGAGAACATATACAATAAAGAGGTGGGGAGCACACAAAAAAATATAAATAAACTATACTAATGAAATTATGCGGTATCAAAAAATGTATTTTCGACAATTAGTCACATCACAAGCAATATCATTACAAATATCCAATGGATAAAAGAGATAAATACTTACATATGAATAGAGAAGTTACATGAAAAAAATTACAAAAGATGCCACAAACATGAATGAGCATAGAGAGGAGGGTCAACACAGTGCAAAAAAAGGGTAACCAGACGTTTCGGCTCAATAGCCTTTATCAAGGGAGACCTCACTTGTCTGCCTGTGGACCAATGATGTGCCAGACCAGTAGCCTGACAGGTTTGTCTGGCAGACTAAAAGACCAGTAAGGAAGCATGTGTGTGCAAAAGGGTTGCAATATCTAAATATCTATGTGCTCCAATGTATAAGGCCAGTAGCCCTGCTCCTGTCTTGGTCTGATGCGGTTTGCCCCAATTATGTAAATAAACAAATAAACAAGGAATTTCAGGCATAGAAAGGGATGTATAAAAACAGATGCACCTGTGGTTATAGATATGATCACAACACTTGCCTCCATCCTAAATCCCCTATCTGCAAAGTCACTTCAAAAAGATCCTGCTCTTTGCAATGTCTTTCATTATTAAAAAACAACCCAGAAAGTTTTCTACAGTAGAGAAGAAAAAAAAAAAAACACCAGAAGAGATTGTGAATACAGGATGCTGAAAATAACACAATAGGATAATGGAAGTTTAGAAGAAACCGATACAATAGCAAATGCTCTATTGAGATTGGTCAGTGGACACTATTTGTTATTGGATCGTTTCTTCTGAGGATCCATTATCCTACTGTAGATTTTACTTCAGATAGATTTCTAAACCCATGAAAACATGGGTGACATCAAAGACAAATATTAATATCCACGGAATGATGACCAGATCTTCAGGTGAACTGAAACAATGTTTCTCTACAAAACCAGAGTGCTAGTTTCTCAGTGTCTGTTGTGATTAGGATATTGCAGACAGAGGCACGCTGTACAGCATTAAAGGAGTGCAATGGCACAAATTCATTTTAGGATACGTCCAAACTGTTCAACAAGTTCTGGAGGAAGTGGTACCCTGCGGATAGCACTGAGCTCTGGAAGGCTGGGCCCTTGGAGAGGATAATCCATTTCAGACACACCAGATATTGTAGGACTATCTGAAAAAAAATAAAACCAATAAAGCAGAAATTAACAGGTATGTAGATTGTGTCACCTATTGGAACAGACCATTCACATTATTAGATGCCAAAGCAAATCTATTCACATGGTCAGCTGGGGGTCCAGGGGCACGCTTCACTGGGCATGCCTGCCCGTATATATAAGAATAAATGAGTTTAAAACCAGGCAGTGCATGTTCATATATTCTGGCTTTCAAGTATGTCATGACTGGTGATATTTATTTATTTAGTATTTTAACCTGGAATGATACATATATTACTTTTGCCCACCATCCAGAGATGTTACTATAAACCAATTTAATGGTACTCGTTAAAGGTATATACCTACCAAGGATTAAAGACTGAGTCAGCCCCATCAGCTTCTACAGAAGCTGCAATATCCCACTGTTTTCTATTTACATTAGCTTTCTGAAGAGGATCTAGCTATCCATTCTGTTGTGGATAACAGGTTCACTTTATATGTCTAAAACAGTATTACTTTTTTGGTGCTTTGTTTAGGTTTTTCCCATGCATATATATATATACTCTCCGACTACTTTCAGGCACCTCCTTTACAGATCTACCAGCACATATCATTAATGGTCACAACAATTATAATAGCAACAAAAACATACAACGTAGAAACGAGTATCATTTATTATTCTCTACTGCAACAGTATAAACAATGTTTAGATCTCTAATGTGTAATGTGCAAGACAAGTACAATTTTATGTCTTTTGTGTATCAATATTTTTTTTTATTGATTTTGAGAAATTCTTAACATACAAAAACAAAAGAGGACAATGTTTTGATGATGTATATATGATACACATAGTTCAAACAATTGTAAAGCATCGCTGTTAACAGCACAACCTAAAAAAATTAAGGAGACAAGAAGGAAAAAAAAAAAAAACAAGAAAGAAGATAAAGGAAGGGTGAAAGTTTTATGGTTTAAACAGAAGCTGGGTCAACATAAAGTTACATAGTTTCTAGTGTCTTTCCTATCACTACAGTGCTGAGGTGGACTTGATCAATGCTTCTCAAACATGTCCCCAAGCATCAAGGAACCACACAAGGTGTTATATATATTCTTATTTAAACACAACACCTAGTGTGGTTCCTTAACGCTTCCTAAACTCAACTGGGAAATCCCTAAACATGGACCACTAAGGGTCCTTGGGGACAGGTTTGATAAATAATGGAGTAGATCATCATAAGTGATGTAATCTACCAGGGTATGAGGTTCAGGTGCATCACAGGCCATGTCCCATTCTGGCAGTTACCCATCCTCATACCTCCCAAAATTTCACAGGCCAAAAGAGGGGCCACCTTGTTTTGGTTGGAATGGCTGAAGACAGGCTATGGGCGGGGCTTTCTCAGGAAAAGTATGTGACTGTTTTTTTTGACCAGTTGGCAGCTATTTATGTATTTTGTCAATTAGAATAAAGTCTTTGATTTATCATGACTAATATAAAAACACATTTTCGGCAGATTCCACACACTTCACACTGGTGAGCTTTATTTCTGTGACTATACTCATACACAACCAAAGAGTCTGAGCTCCTAGCAAAGGGGGGGCCACCATAGAAGGAAAGGGACTTTAATCCTAAATAGAGACACTTGGAAGGCATGCATCCTTACTGTGCACGGGCACGCTGAGCAGGTCAGACAGATCCGGGTAGGCTCGGTCCTCCTGGACTTGGAGGTCGATGATCCTGCCCGCACTCTCTAATGCCTCCTGCATGACGGCGGCTGCTGAGGCCCCGGGGGCTCCGCTGGGCATGGCTGCCGGTGACAAGGGCGGCGGAACCGCAGACCGGGCGCGAGGATAGCTTCAAAACAACCACGCGTGCCGCGCAAACCTTGCTTTCGCGCTATCCGCTAGCTCGGCGCCTGCTGATGACGTGACTGGCACCAGAAGGGAAAACTTGTCCACGGAGCCTCCCGCCGCCATTTTGGAAAAGGGCAACCGTGCTGAAAACGTGCGAATATTAGCGAGTGAGTGTAGCGAAAGCCCAACAGAGTTGCATCGATACCGTTTTTCTGTATGATACAGCTACTGAGAAAAGCGTGTGTTTGTGTATCGCGTAGATTTCTGATAAAGTAGTGGGATTGGCCCTCGCTGCTCCCTGTAGTCGAGTCAGGCAAGCACTCAGGGAAGAGAGGGTATTCGCTGCTGAGGAGCTGTTTATGATTCTCACAGGACAGGTAATTCGCAGTTTTATACTTTATACTCAGATAATGGGAGTCAGGGAGGGGCTGGCATGGGCGACAGAAAGTCAGTTGCCCCCACTGAGTTCCAATCTCTCTCAATGCACTGGGGCTGCACCACTTTTCACTTTAAAAAGCCCCAGTCAGTAACACTTACAATGTTTCGATCCAGTTGTCTTGTCTATCAATCTAATATGTCTGTCTATCAATCCCTGTACCTTATCTGTCAGTATATCTGTCTATCAATCTCTGTACCTTATCTGTCAGTATATCTGTCTATCAATCCCTGTACCTTATCTGTCAGTATATCTGTCTATCAATCTCTGTATCTTATCTGTCAGTATATCTGTCTATCAATCTCTGTACCTTATCTGTCAGTATATCTGTCTATCAGTCTCTGTACATTATCTGTCAGTATATCTGTGTATCAATCTCTATACCTTATCTGTCAGTATATCTGTCTATCAATCTCTGTACCTTATCTGTCAGTATATCTGTCTATCAATCTCTGTATCTTATCTGCCAGTATATCTGTCTATCAATCTCTGTATCTTATCTGTCAGTATATCTGTCTATCAATCGCTGTATCTTATCTGCCAGTATATCTGTCTATCAATCTCTGTACCTTATCTGTCAGTATAAATGTGTATCAATCTCTGTATCTTATCTGCCAGTATATCTGTCTATCAATCTCTGTACCTTATCTGTCAGTATATCTGTCTATCAATCTCTGTACCTTATCTGTCAGTATATCTGCCTATCAATCTCTGTATCTTATCTGCCAGTATATCTGTCTATCAATCTCTGTATCTTATCTGCCAGTATATCTGTCTATCAATCTCTGTATCTTATCTGCCAGTATATCTGTCTATCAATCTCTGTACCTTATCTGTCAGTATATCTGCCTATTAATCTCTGTACCTTATCTGTCAGTATATCTGTCTATCAATCTCTGTACCTTATCTGTCAGTATATCTGTCTATCAATCTCTGTACCTTATCTGTCAGTATATCTGTCTATCAATCTCTGTATCTTATCTGTCAGTATATCTGTCTATCAGTCTCTGTACATTATCTGTCAGTATATCTGTGTATCAATCTCTATACCTTATCTGTCAGTATATCTGTCTATCAATCTCTGTACCTTATCTGTCAGTATATCTGTCTATCAATCTCTGTATCTTATCTGCCAGTATATCTGTCTATCAATCTCTGTATCTTATCTGTCAGTATATCTGTCTATCAATCTCTGTATCTTATCTGCCAGTATATCTGTCTATCAATCTCTGTACCTTATCTGTCAGTATATCTGTGTATCAATCTCTGTATCTTATCTACCAGTATATCTGTCTATCAATCTCTGTACCTTATCTGTCAGTATATCTGCCTATCAATCTCTGTATCTTATCTGCCAGTATATCTGTCTATCAATCTCTGTATCTTATCTGCCAGTATATCTGTCTATCAATCTCTGTACCTTATCTGTCAGTATATCTGCCTATTAATCTCTGTACCTTATCTGTCAGTATATCTGTGTATCAATCTCTGTACCTTATCTGTCAGTATATCTGTCTATCAATCTCTGTACCTTATCTGTCAGTATATCTGTCTATCAATCTCTGTACCTTATCTGTCAGTATATCTGTCTGTCTATCAATCTCTGTACCTTATCTGTCAGTATATCTGTCTATCAGTCTCTGTACCTTATCTGTCAGTATATCTGTCTATCAATCTCTGTACCTTATCTGTCTATCAATCTCTGTACCTTATCTGTCAGTATATCTGTCTATCAATCTCTGTACCTTATCTGTCAGTATATCTGTCTATCAATCTCTGTACCTTTATCTGTCAGTATATCTGTCTATCAATCTCTGTACCTTATCTGTCAGTATATCTGTGTATCAATCTCTGTACCTTATCTGTCAGTATATCTGTGTATCAATCTCTGTACCTTATCTGTCAGTATATCTGTGTATCAATCTCTGTACCTTATCTGTCAGTATATCTGTGTATCAATCTCTGTACCTTATCTGTCAGTATATCTGTGTATCAATCTCTGTACCTTATCTGTCAGTATATCTGTGTATCAATCTCTGTACCTTATCTGTCTATCAATCTCTGTACCTTATCTGTCAGTATATCTGTGTATCAATCTCTGTACCTTATCTGTCAGTATATCTGTCTATCAATCTCTGTACCTTATCTGTCAGTATATCTGTCTATCAGTCTCTGTACCTTATCTGTCAGTATATCTGTCTATCAATCTCTGTACCTTATCTGTCAGTATATCTGTCTATCAATCTCTGTACCTTATCTGTCAGTATATCTGTCTGTCAATCTCTGTACCTTATCTGTCAGTATATCTGCCTATTAATCTCTGTACCTTATCTGTCAGTATATCTGTCTATCAATCTCTGTACCTTATCTGTCAGTATATCTGTCTATCAATCTCTGTACTTTATCTGTCACTATATCTGTCTATCAATCTCTGTACCTTATCTGTCAGTATATGTGTCTATCAATCTCTGTACCTTATCTGTCAGTATATCTGTCTATCAATCTCTGTGCATTATCTGTCAGTATATCTGTCTATCAATCTCTGTACCTTATCTGTCAGTATATCTGTCTATCAATCTCTGTGCATTATCTGTCTATCAATCTCTGTACCTTACCTGTCAGTATATCTGTCTATCAATCTCTGTACCTTACCTGTCAGTATATCTGTCTATCAATCTCTGTACCTTATCTGTCAGTATATCTGCCTGTCAATCTCTGTACCTTATCTGTCAGTATATCTGTCTGTCAATCTCTGTACCTTATCTGTCAGTATATCTGTCTATCAATCTCTGTACCTTATCTGTCAGTATATCTGTCTATCAGTCTCTGTACCTTATCTGTCAGTATATCTGTCTGTCAATCTCTGTACCTTATCTGTCAGTATATCTGTCTATCAATCTCTGTACCTTATCTGTCAGTATATCTGTCTATCAATCTCTGTACCTTATCTGTCAGTATATCTGTCTATCAATCTCTGTACCTTATCTGTCACTATATCTGTCTGTCAATCCCTGAACTTTATCGGTCTTATATTTTAAGCCATGCGAAATGGAAAACATGCATTTTAAAGTACTTTTAGAGCACATTAATATGCATTCATATTTGGAAGATGCATTTTGGGCGCTAGATAGTCCCTTTAATAAAGTAACTGTGTGATCATCCTAATGATAGTAAAAGGACTTGGCGATGCAGACATGCCATGTACATTTTCCTTTGCTTTCCCTTTCTGTGTCTTGCCTCCCTTGCTTGATAGTAAAATGCAACATACATGTCACAATAAAAAAACTTGTATCCTTTAAGTTTTTTGAATGCAGTAAATGTATCGGCTTTTATTGAAACTTTGTACATCTTTGAAATGGATAATTTGATGCGTATAAAATATTTACTTTTTGCTTGTCTCTTTTATTTCTCTTTTCTGTAGATTGCATGATGGATAATTCTGAGGATGCCAATGTGGCTGCAGCCATGGGTTTTTCTGGATTTGGTTAGTTCTGTTTTGTCCTGCACACAGTTAAAGGCACATAGACATGATTTGTGTTGTAAATGTAGAAAATAAAAGGAAAACTATATGTTAGTGCTAACAGAATGCATACATCGGAAGAAAGATGTGTTTTAAATATATCTGGGGTGTCTCCTGTTTATGACATCACGTGTGACTTGATATGCAGACATACTACATATGGATGGGAGAATGTGTGCCATAAACAGGAGACGCGGTAGATGAGGGCTTGGCAAACTAAACTGAGTTTTAGGAGCCAGCAAAAAAAAAAAAATATATAGGAGCCAGACAACGGCACATACACACATCACATACAGTCAGTCATTCATTCACATACAGTCAGTCCTTCACATACAGTCAGTCAGTCACACATATGCACACAAATACAGTCAAACATACAAGTGAGCTTATTTTTTTAATTTAAAAAAAAAAACAAAATGTAAAACTGCTGATCAATCAATATGTCCCCCCACCCTGCTGCTATATACCTCATTGCAGAGAAGGGGGTATTTCCGTTCCAGCTTGGTCTGCGCTAAGAGGGCGCCAGGTATGATTTCCTGGTCACCATGGTGACCTGGCGCCCGGGGTTTGTCGAGCCCTACTGTAGACACATTTAAAGGCACTCTGTCACCTAAAGATTTTTTCATACTGCGAATGGGCATACTAAACAATTTTTTAAACATTGTGTTAGCAGAAGTGCATGCAAATCCATAAAACAAGAGCAAAGTGTTTTGAATTTGTATGTGGTGTTTCCCGTCTGGTACTTGCTATGCAAATGAACTACTTTCAAGGGGAAATATGTAATTTGCATATCAAACCACCATGGTGATGTCATAAACGGAAAGCGCCATAGACATATTTAAAAATATTTTTCTCTTTGTTAACCTAAAGATTGCTCATACTGTTGCTGTAGCGAATAGAATATGATGACACGTGATCTATACATTGTATTAGTGGAATTGCAACAAGTGAAGAAATATAAGAGAAACATAGGTTATAAATCTGTCTGTGGTGTCTCTTGGTTATGACATCACAAGGTGATCTACAATGTATAGACAATGTTTACATTTTTTGTTTGTAATTCTCTACATTCATAGTATATATAGCAATGTTTAGATTGACCGTCCCTTTAAGTCATGCATGTGCAATTGTGCTAACACTATAGATAATGTTTGATCACTTCTTATTGTTTACTTTCACAGTATAAACACTATTGTGGTGACTATGTCTCTTTAACCACTTAGAACATCAGGGCTTTCTATGCCGTCCTATCACACATCCAGCTGCTGGGACCTTAAGTAAATTGCGATATCTCCTTTTTACACTTAGTCTCCTCTCAGTGTAGCAATCTATTTTAACGTGAACCTTTTTGTTTCAGGGAAGAAAGCACGGACGTTTGACCTGGAAGCCATGTTTGAACAAACTCGCAGGACAGCTGTGGAGAGAAGCAAGAAAACATTTGGTCAGTTTAGGTTTCATTATACAACATGTGCGGTTGAAGCAGCACCAACTTAGTATAGTGACCCTGAGCCAGAGGCTCCACCAATCCTGCAAAGTACAAATGAAGAAAACAAAGATGGCTCAGTACTGACAAAGTAAAATGAAATCTATTCCAAAAACTGTCAACGTTTCGACCCGATGGGTCCTTCTCAAGCCATATAGACTTGTCCATATTTACCTTTCTTTAAAACTTCTAGCACTCAGTGGAGCTGTGTCCTGCTACTCATTTTTTATTTCAAAAGTGTTATTTAAGGGAGCCTATTTTTGTCTGTTGTGCAGCCTTCTTGGGTATGATGGATCTGCTTTATATCCATTCATAATTAGATTTTTATGGTTTTTGTGTGTGATGGATCCATGTGCTTCTGGAATGGCAGAGAGAAAAGGCATTCTATGCTGTATATATGATTGGTTTTGCAAAACACACTTCATTAAGAAGAATATGTTTTGATATGGTAATATTTAAATATTATATTTCAAATGCTCTTAAAAATATTACTACTATTTTACCATTTTTTGAGGTACTATGGATAAACCTCAACACCAGCTGTTAGATTTAGGAGGCATCCTTGTTATTTTTAGAAGCCATAGAAACAGCTACTTCCACAGAGTATGTAAAACAGTAAAAACAATAGGAGCCAGTAGTATCTATTTAAGGAGTCGGGACTCCCTGTCTCATGGGATTTGTAAAGCACTGTGATAATAAATGTATATGTTCTGTTTCATATTCAGGGACAAATGAAGGTTGTGGTAATGGTTCACCTGCAAAATGAGTCAGTTTGGGCATATCTGTTCAGGTTTTTGAGGAAGTGTTATATTTTCTTTACGATTTGTTTATTAGTTAATGTGCAGTATTTATTTGGGAAGGGCTTTCTCTGGATGAATACATGGATTATTCTAAGGATTTACTAAGCATGATTTCTATACCCTCACAGAGGCACAAGAGAAAGAGGAACAGAGCATCAAAGAAAACCCATTACCCAAGAAAAGTACACATTTAAAGGACACTCCTTCGAGCTCAACACAGAAACAGACTACATCCAGTTCCAGGTAATACATACCAAATCATGGTAGTCATGCTGTAGGTGGCCCAGCTGTTGCTCAACTACACATCCCATAATGCAGAGGGAGCCACCTCAGATGCAGGTCCGTTCTATTAGCGGGCCTTTTAACGCAGTGGCCATTTTGTTCATTGGCAGCGGCCATGTGTTTTCAAAATTGACACAGATTTAATACACAGCCCAACCTCATGACACAAGACATGGCACCGCACCCATGTGTCATGAAGTGAGTCCTGACAGCCTGAGTGACTGGGGTTCTTGGAGGGGCCTGAGGGCCAAACACCTCCCTGTAGATTATGGACCCTGGCTTATTGCCATAACTCTAAACCTTAATATTGTTATTTACTTATATTCTGTTAGTATATTGGTTTATGTGTAATGTTTAAAATGTTTAATTCTGTGAGTAGACCACTCTGGAGGGTTATAATGTGTCAGTGACTAGAATTGATAATTTACTCCAACATCCATTGTTCTGGATTAACTGGTAAACTGATTATGTTGTGTACATTATGTGTCTTATGGTGTGTCTACTTATTGTATGATAATTCCTATTTGGTTTGCAGTCTGAAAGTCTAATGTATTCCTAGCCCCAGTTATGTTTAGTTCATCCCCCCCATTGTATATTAATGTCTGTGATGTCATGTTTATGTCTTTTTATAAGTCTGTGTTGTCACAAATAAAGGAGTTGTCCATTCTTGCTGTACCTAACTGCTAGTAGTCTCCTGTCTGCTATTTGGGTACAAAGAGCAAAGGTTCAGGAAAGACTTGCTGGGTGAATGCTGAGCTGTAATCGGGGGCTATGGAGGTGATTTCACACAACGGACAGAGGGTCCGGTAGATGGTCCGTTACATTGGTGGCAGCGGTGGGATCCTTCTTGCAAGAGCCCAGTGGATTAGCAGCAGAGCAACAACAAGGGATTCTGACCAGCACGAAGGCCGTGGATATGGATAACCAGTTTTGCAAAGCTGGCCCGTTGGCCAAGGAGTACAAGTGGTATAGCAGCCACGATGGCTTGGATTTACAAGTTGAAGACTGAACAGGTCCTGCAGGAGGAGCTGCTGCAGCGAGTTGGCAGCTACCAAAAATTATGGATGAACGCTCTCATTTGGGACCAGGATTACCAGTGAAAGGTCCTCCCCAGCTCCCAGGAATGGTACGTGCACCAGCTGAGCAAGAGATTGCCGTACCTGGGAGAGCACCCACAGGGAGACTGGGTGGCTGAATTAGGGGAGCTTATCTCTGCTGAGATGGTCGTGGATACCGGGCACTACGGTGGTATTCCACACAGCTATACCCTGAGCTGGAGGATGACACTCCCACAGAGGGCTACGATTTTGGTGGCCCAGGATTGTTATTGGAAAATCTCCAGCAGGATCCAGACTTTAGGAGTGCCTCGACTGACCATTGGAGAGATCTTTGGGAGTTTCGGGTTGCAGATAGTTTCTATGTGCCTGAACTGGAAGCCGACTGGGACTACTTGGTGACCCAAGAAGTGAAGCTGGAGAAGGCATTCCTACAGCTACTCCACCACATACAGCCCCCTGCTTATGAGACTGTGAGTATCAGTGCTGCTCCCCTCCCAGCAGATGCACTGAACCAAGAACCATGCCCCCTTTTCGCCGTGGATGACCCAGCGGAAGAGCTGGCATCCGGGCCGATTGCCACTGGCTCCTGCCTGCCCCTTCCCCAGACCTCAGAAATGTGTCCCATTTTCCCTGTGGAGGTCCCGGCTGACGTCACGTCCCCAGACCTGTTACCCCTGCCCCCCCTCGATTGCCCAGTTGAACCACTGGCACTGTTCCCTGTGACTGACCTGGATTTCCTCTCCCCGCCCCTACCTACCACACCATCAGAGGCACTGGTTGCAGAGCAGAGCCTCACATGTTCCTGCCTAACCCTTCCGGTGACCCAAGAGTTGTGTCCCTTTCCCCCTCCGGATGCCCCAACTGAAGTGCTGCTGGCATCTACTCACCTCCACCTGGGTTCAAGCAGCCTTATTGGATCCCCATCCCTGGCTTTTACCCGCCCTATGCCCCAGCAGAAGTGCTGGCATCGATGTTCCCAGGGCCTAAATGGGATAACCCCATAGTATCCAGCCCAGCTAACCCTGCCACCCTACCTGCTCCCGAGCGGCTCAAAGGATTTCTGGGAGAAGGAACATTTGGACTTTCTCCCCAGCGGCAGATGCATGTTTCGGGAGAGGTGGAGGTTGGTCAGGTAAGTGCTATTTTTGAACAAAATGTGGGGACTGCAAACTTGTGATTTACCATGAGGAGACCGTTATACAGACTAATTTAGGAGTCAGCCCGTCTGGGGGCTCCTCCAGTGTTAGCCTGCCCCCGAAAAAGGAGATAAGTCATGAAGTGAGTCCTGACAGCCTGAGTGACTGGGGTTCTTGGAGGGGCCTGAGGGCCAAACACCTCCCTGTAGATTATGGACCCTGGCTTATGTGCCATAACTCTAAACCTTAATATTGTTAGTTAGTTATATTCTGTTAGTATATTGGTTTATGTGTAATGTTTAATTCTATGAGTAGACCACTCTGGAGGGTTATAATGTGTCAGTGACTAGAATTGATAATTTACTCCAACATCCATTGTTCTGGATTAACTGGTAAACTGATTATGTTGTGTACATTATGTGTCTTATGGTGTGTCTACTTATTGTATGATAATTCCTATTTGGTTTGCAGTCTGAAAGTCTAATGTATTCCTAGCCCCAATTAGTTGGAGAACTAGGGTTAGTTCTATCCCCCATTGTATACTAATGTCTCTGATGTCATGTTTATGTCTTTTTATAAGTCTGTGTTGTTTCACCAATAAAAGAGTTGTTCATTCTTGCTGTACCTCACTGCTAGTAGTCTCCTGTCTGCTATTTGGGTACAAAGAACAAAGGTTCCGGAAAGACTTGCTGGTTGAATGCTGAGCTTTAAACGGGGGCTAAGGAGGTGATTTCACACAACGGAAAGAGGGTCTACTACGTCCGGTAGACTCTCCGTTACACCATGTGTTACCCATACTACACCCAAAGGATTTATGTGTAGGAATATTTACATTATATAAAAAAAAAAGTTGCAAATGTGCCCATAGGATTTGCCACAATATCCACATTGAACTCAAACATGCTATTGAAATATCACCATAAGTAAATGCAAATGGACCAATAAGTCATCAATGTTCCAACCATGTAAATTAAGAATTAACTTTTATTAAATTATATCGGCTAATAATAAATATGTTATCATCAAATATAACATTAATTATATTTAAAAATTCTATTAACGATATGTAAAAAAAAAAATCCATAAATGATCACACTAATAGCAATAAATATAAATTTATAAATATAAACATAATAATCTAAGTGTATGCAGAAATATTAATTGTAATGTTCTATAGAATTGTGAGATAATCAAATGAAATTACTCTGTTTTTATGCTGGAAGATTATGTACAAATCTTGTAAATTGTAACTGTTATAAAGGTTTAATACATGCACAGCTAGATCTCCATGTATTACATTAGTGTAAGCATTGAAAACACGTGCACAAAATGGCCTCCTCCAATAAACAAACTGACCACCGCCAGTAACAAGAAATGGCTGCCATGCATGTGTGAACCAGTGGGTGGGGGGATCTGGTTAAATGCTGTGGGTGGGGGGACCTGGTTAAATATGGTTGGTAGGGGAACCTGGTTAAATGCTGTATGTATGTGATACATTTATTCATGGGCATCCGCATGCATTTTTTTCACACGGGGCATAATTTTAACGTTTATCCATGCTGCACCGGTTTTTGACAGTCATGAAGGGGAGGGGCTTAGTCATTTACTTCACTACTGCACTAGTTGCATTGTCACAATCATCACATATGGAGGGATGTGGATCATATGGACACACTCTGATGGAACAGGTAGGGAGGAGAAACTGATAGGAAGAGAGTCTGGAATAAAAATGGGAGACGGGTCATAATATAAGGAGAAATGGCACTTTGAGATCGGTGACTTGGTTTATCACATAAAATGGGCACCTGGGATGAAGCGTTTGTCATCACTATTCTAGCGCTTGTTGGTTATCTGTATTTAGTGAATGTAGCTTGGAGTATAGAGCAGGGTAATGTCGCACTGTTACTGCATTATCATATAAAGGGTCTGTATTTTTACATTGAGGGATTTGTAATCATGGGAAAGCTGGAATTTGCAGGTCCTGTATCAATGTCTTAGAGCTGTAATACAATCATTTAAACCATGAATATGTTTAGCATGCTGCTATGCTTTCCTTTCAATCATCTTCATCAGATTTATTATTGTGTAGCTCATTTCCTTACTGTGATTTGAAACATTTTTTTTTGGCCCCCACAGCAGTGACTCAGACGACAGCTCAGATGATGAGCTCATTGGACCTCCGGCACCCTCACATGTTTCTGATGATGAGATTATTGGCCCTCCTCTTCCTCCTGGCTTCAAGGACAGTGATGATGAAGATGAACATGAGGACGACGATGATGATGATGTAAGTGTATCAAGCAACCATTGTTTCGGGTAACAACATTAGACTAACAAACTGTGTTCTCTGTTAGGCTGAAACCATTCATGAATTTCAGCAACGTAACTCCTGAGGTTTCTATTTTAGAAGGCTGCACCCAAAAACCTTAATTAAAAAAAGATATAAATGTTAGTTTACAAGATTACTGTTATGTGAACCGGGATTGAACTGTGAACTGTGATTTAAACCCACACTAGGTTACCCTGTCTGTTTATATGTAGAGCAATGTCATTTTGTTTGCTCTGATACCTAGCTAAAGATAATTTAGCTCAGAAAGGGACAGTTTAGTCCCCAAACTCACTTTGGTTCAAGATAAAGATTACTGCTTGTATAGTGCACAGAGGATTTTTTCCAGTGTGATTTGATACATGCTCTCTGCATAATTCACATTTTTTATATTTCACTCAAGCCTTCCCCCAGTGATTATTCTGCAGGTGTGGCAGCACTGGTTACATAGACACTGGGCATATAAAGTTTTTTTTTTTCGTTTAGTCACTTCCTGTGCTACTGGAATATAATACATTGTGTGCACTGTAACAGCCTTGCTCTTGTACACAGGAGGATCTCTTAACAGTGCAACACATTGTCTGATGACAGTAAATGCCATTCATTTCAATGAAGTTATTCTCAGTGGTTCCTGTAGCCAAAAAAAAAGGAAACTGACTTTTACTCAGCTAGTGTGGGCAGTCCTGGTTTCTTGCAAACTGCTGTAATTCCACAATTTCACCTAGCTGTATGTATTTTGTATTTTAAGCCATGCAAAATGTAAAACATGAATTTTAAAGTACTTTTGAAAGCACATTAATATGCATTAATATTTGGAAGATGCATTTTGGGCACCAGACAAGTCATATTAACCCCTTTGTGACGTTAGGACGTACTATGCCGTCCTACTTTAAGTGCCTTAAAGTCGTTAGGAAGGCATAGTACGTCCTGTATTAAACAGCTCATCACGGCTCCCCTTGATGAGCTGTTTTTCGGATCAAGACGAGCACCGGCTACTTTTCGGCAAATCGCGCCGTGCCCGAACTTCCGGGTTTGGGCACGCCTCCGTGACGTCACACGTGACGTCCGAAGGGCTCGCGATTTTTTTTGCAGGGACCCTGTTAAGACCCTGATCGGGTCTCTGCGAGAGTGTTCCTGGCTACCGATCACCTTGGGGGTGATCACGAAGGGGTTAAACGGATGCACGCTTGTCGGGATCAAGTGCGAGAATGGTTAGGATTTCCAACCTTTGTACATCTTAAGCCACAGGTTAGAAATCAGCCCGGTGGCTCCAGCAACAAATTATATGTATCCTAAGTGGAATTCCGAAGTCTGGCAGAGGTTGCCGAACTTATCAGTGAACTGTTGAAGTTTGAGTGGAAATGGAACAGTAGTAGAATTGTTTTGCATTATATAACCCAGTGCCTGTTGTAGGCGTGCTTACAGGCGCTGTGCCTTTAAAAGAACACCGGTCTCTGAGCATTCCACACTTAATTCTATTAATCTTACTGCGTATGCTTGACGTTTCGAAGATATTTATCAGTGGTCTGCACCACGTTGGCATACGGCCAGTGAAACTAAAGATGCCATGCACAATTACAGCTAACATTTGGTCCCCATTAATATTAGACACAATATTGCAGCCTTCAAGCAGATTATTATCTCAATTATGTTTAAGATTTTTTTCACCAGACAGAGAATTGGGATTAATTCTCCTCTAGTGAGAAGTTAGCGGGAGCCCACCGAGAAGAGGGTTACATGTTGTTATGGAGAACGCTTATCAGCAGGTAATCAAAGAGCAGCCTGTCATTATGGTCTTCATTGTCAGACGAAGAAGACTGAGTGGGAGGTTTGAGTCTGATGGATATTGATTCAGGGGGAGTACAGCTAGAAGTTGAGCAATGGGGCACAGATTAAAGGTAGGAACAGGCCCATTATGGGTTAGCAGGCTTCTCTGCCCTTCAGGAGGGATGGAGCTGCCTGTGGCCAAAGTCAGCTTCCACTTTGGCCCAATGTCTCCAGTGATCATCCTTTGAATCTCTAGGTAGTGTTGCAGCAGGTCCCCACCATAACGGACTATGCTGCCAATGGAGAGGCAAAGAGCGTGCAATACGACCCCAAGGTTATGGAGTCACATGACCTCTGTGCTGACGTCACGTCTTTTCTCAGAAAGCTCCAACCTCCATGGCTAGAACTCTCTATGGACAACACTTGTTCTCTGCTGTGACTGCTTTGCCTCTTTCTGATAATGTGCCCTTGTTCACTGTAACTCCTATCATGACCAAGCATCCACGGAGCATAAAAAGACTTGCAGACCTCAACTATACAACAAGTCAAACATGGATGCCATTCCTAGTTACTGAGGACTGCAATCCCCATGCTGTTTTAGCTCATGATAGAAGCAGCAGTTCTGCAGTGTCAGGGAAGTTTTTTCCCTGCTTTTGTTGCTGAGAAGATCATGATGATGGGACGTAAAAGTGGATAGAATGATTGATGAGGGATGGAGGAGCATTGACAATGGGCTGGTAAAGAGAACATGCAGGTTACAGGCAAACTAGATAGGTGTAAACTTAGGGTGAGAGTTGCCCTGGCCAGTCAGGGCAAACATAATAAATGGGGTGAGGTTTCCCTACACGAAAGCTAGAGGTGCTATAATTAACGCTGGTAGCCAATCTCCCCTTTAGTCCTTTGCAGTACGATAGGCTAACCTGTGAATCTGCAGGACAATGATAACTGAAATGAACTGGTTGACCAGTGATATATATGTATAGATGTGTACATATATTGGATGTATGGATAGAACATGCCAGACCCAGGAGTGCAAAGGTCCGAAGTGCGCAGTCACTTGAAAGGGTTAATTTCCTCATCTAGTATGATTCTTGTTGAAAACAAATTGAGGCTTCACCGTAATAATCTGCTGATTTATATAATATAATCATAATATACAGAAAGACTGGGTGGTGCTGGCATCTGGCCACGTCTAAGCCTTTCATGGGGGCCTAGGTCACCCAGTCCCTCTACCCACTTCCCTGCTTCACCATTTGACTTTGTTAGCCTAGCAGCAGTATATAATGTCCCAGACCCATAATATTATGTCTGTGCACATACACACACTTCATAACACTCTGCTGGCTGCGTTTACACTGCTACTTACTCATCATAGTGTTTGGAAAATCCTATTTAATGTGATTTATTATGTGTGGTCACTTAATACAACTACTTTACATAATAGTCATTTTCTCTGCAGACGGCTTGAAGGGGGATTAAACCTTAATAATAGCAATTTGCCATATTAAAGGAGTCTTTCTTTTCGGAACATAGATTATGGGACATGAATGATAGATCACACAGGTAACATTAAGAAAACCCAATTTATACAGGGGAAATGTCCTTTAGTTTATAAATAAGTTCAGGGTTTTGGACCCTCTAATGTTCCTTGAACTATTTAAAAACGTGCATACAGTTGCTTGCCAGTATTTGAGCCAGTGCCTCAGAGCGCCATCTATACGCCCTGCAAAGATTGTAAGCTCGGAGGGCCTGAAATTAATTTTGTTGTCTGTAAACTGGATTAAACAAATCAGCACACAAACGTAATGCTAAAAAAAGTTTGTTCATTTACAATACCTTTTTTTACACACACACTTACACACACACACACTTACACACACACACTTACACACACACACACTTACACACACACACACTTACACACACACACACTTACACACACACACACTTACACACACACACTTACACACACACACACTTACACACACACACATACTGTGCTGCTGACACCAAACTGTTATACAAAATCCAAAGATCAGCACACTCACATCAAAGCAGGTAGGAGAAAAACTCTTAAAGCTATAGGTTTCATTAAAGCAGGGCTCGACAAACCCTGGGCGCCAGGTCACCATGGCGACTAGGCAATTACACCTGGCGCCCGGGAAGGATCATATATACAAGGGGACCCCCGCGCTGCGATAAAAAAATACAAATGGCTATTAAAAGAAAAGGATCGTGGCGCGAGTGTCCCCATGTAGTCCCAGACACTACAGCTCGAGGGGGCGGAGCAGGAAGTATGTTCAGCACACACTCCGCACCCTTGCGCTGCAATAAAAAATACAAATAGCTATTAAAAGAAAATGATTGCAGCACGAGGGGGCGAAGTGTGCACTGCATATACTTCCTGCTCTGCCACCTCGTGTTGTAGTGTCGGAGCAGTGGGTGTCACGTGACATCCCACTGCTCACCAACAGCGTGAAGACGGTCCATGCCTGATAGAATTACCTTTTATTTTTTTTTTGCTGTTTTTTTGTATGTCTATGACTATCGCTGTGTGTGTTTATATGTGACTGTCTCTGTATGTATTTATATAACTGTGTGTGTATGTATTTATGTAACAGTCTCGTGTGTGTGTGTGTGTGTGTGTGTATGTATGTGACCGTCTCAGCTCTATTAACTATGAATAGATTTCCATTGGAGCCAGATCTCATTAAAACTTCAATAAAGCGAAAGTATAGTGAGATCTCAGCCCTAACGTCGGATCCTGCTTAGATTGTGATGTTATAGTGGGGGTTTTGTATATACACACAAAATATTTATATCATAATAATAATAATAATATACATACATATGCACACTATAGACAAAAATATATACAGTACTGTGCAAATATTTTAGTGAAACTTAGAATGTGTCGGCAGATAAGAACCATTCAGTCCATCTAGTCTGGCCAATTTTCTTTTTATTAATAGCCATTTCCCCATCTTATATCAAGGATAGCCTTGTGCCTATCCCATGCATGCTTATTCCTGTGCCACGCATGCTAGTGTATAGAGAACAAGGAGTCCTGCTGCTATGGCCTCCACATATGCTAAAATTTTTTATTTCTGACATGGTTGTGATGCACTTTCTCATAACATTAAGTCTTGTATTATCCTGACAGTATTCACATTCTAAACCGTGATAATACCAGTGTTTCACCACTAGAGGTCAGTAAACACCTTCACTGGTGTTGAACTTTCAATTATCCTTGTTTGTACTAATACAAGTGTAATGTAGCAAGTTACTGTGCTACCTTATTTAGAAAATACTGATCTATTTTAGTCACGTTTAGCAAAGAGCATGTAACAGTGTTGTATATTATTCATTTCGTTAAAATGTTGCTCTATTGTGAAATCCAGTGCTGTATTTGTGTTTACCTTGCATTGGATACTGTCACTAGCAGTTATTATTGTATTAAAGGCACAGTCTAGTCGCCAAACTCACTTTGGTGCAAGATCACTGCTTGTATAGTCCACAGGCTTTTTATCCAGTGTGATTTAATGCAGGCATTCTGCATAAATCACATATTTAATATTTAACTTAAGCCCACGCCAGTGATTACTCTCTGATTTATAAAGACACTGAGGAAATAAAGTTTTATTTCATTTAGTCACTTCCTGTGCTCTTCCAATTGAATAGATTATGTGGACTCTGGGTGACCTTGCTCTTGTACACAGTAGGATTTCTTCCCAATGCAACACATTGTCTGATGACATCACTAAAGAGACAGGAAATTCCATTCCAAATTATTCTCATTGGTTCCTGAATAAAAAAAAAAAAGAACCCAAAAGGAAATTACTTTTACTCGGCTATTGTGGGAAGTCCTGGTTTCTTGCAAACTGCTGTAATTTCACAATTTCAACTACCTGTAAGTATTTTATATTTTAAGCAATGCAAAATGTAAAACATGCCTTTTAAAGTACTTTGAAAGCTCATTAATCTGCATTAATATTTGGAAGATGCATTTTGGGCACCAGACAGTCCCTTTAATTATTAGCAACTATAGGTGCGTATACCTTCAAATGGAGGCGCCACATAGAGACGCAGCTGGAACAGACATTAGACAGAGTAATACAGGTTGAGTATCCCTTATGCAAAATGCTTGGGACCAGAAATATTTTGAATAACAGATCATTTTCACCAATAAGATATATTAAAGCCTCTCAGCTCTCATGATATACAGTAGTATCAATGTAAATACTGTAGAGAAAAAAAAAAAATCACTGTTACTGTGATGCAGCTGTGATGGGAACCTGCAGTTGGTGCATCAGACCTGCACACGGATCATTGCAGTACTCTTCGTGGGGGAATCAGAGCATGCCTAGAAAGGCTATGTCACAGCTTAAGGGGGCTGGACACTGAATAAAATGCTGTGGGCTTGCATTCTGACAGGTGTGTGTGGAATTTGCAACTTGTGGCAAAATCCCAAAAAAATGTTTGGATAACGGATCATTTAAAATGTGTGGAATTTGTTCTATTTAATGTGATCTAGCACTGCACATTGAGAAATGGAAGTACTTTTTATTGTACTGTGTAGAACTGGTGCCAAGAGTGGGGAGATTGTTGATTATGGAGAGAATTGGATACGGGGCCTTGAAATATTTCAAGGAAATTAAACTTTATGGTACACGCCATGTTTAAATGGAAACACCAGTCAAGGAAGAAGTGTTCGCTCAAAGAAAGCTAACCTTACGGTACCTTCCATACCTGGTAATACACTCATTAGCGTCCAATATTGCTACACATCTTAAAGGGGTTTGACAAAACCTAGACGGAGAGCCTTCCCTGAAGATGATTGTTAATATTTCAAAGATCTAACAAATGGAATGACCGTTTTGTTAAAATTCTTAATATGGGGGGGGGGGGGGGGGGCTCACCCAGGTGTGAACTGAAGTGTACTTCACGCACTCTATCATTCAGGGCTGTATTTTTGCCACCAATCCCTGGATAATAGACATGGATGACTTTTGTGGTTTTTATCATTGCTACTATTTTTAAATATTCATTTTCTCTATAAATGTTTCTTATACACGTGCATGGTTTTTAATTAATATACTTTTTTTTAATACAATGTTGGTTTCATATATTTACATAGCCAAGTGTTTCATTTATATATTCTATTTTGCCACTCATATTTTGTTTATTTTTAAAGTATCAATAACACTGAATCTTCGTCGCATATAAACATATATAACCTGGCAAGTTACCGACGTTCCTAAGAGCATTATAAAATATTTCTCTAATCATAACATTGATATTTTTCATAATTTGCTTAATAGAAGATCATCTCTACTTTCTGCCGATTTTTTTTTTTAATTTTTTGTAATATTATCCGTCATGCCTGCCTATTTGTGTCTGTATTTGATAATATAACAGGCTGATGATGTTACAAAATGGGCCATTAAATAAATTTCGACCTCCCAGGGGTGGATCGTGGTCCGTGGCCATGGCTTGAATTCCTGTTGTATTTGTTTTACCTGGAACCTCTACTGAGACAGTCAGATTGCAAACTAAGCAGATCTTTCAGTTTCTTTTCTCCCCCATAGTTCTCAATATAGTTTTCCGGCTTCTCTCTCCGTGTCACGTGGCTATAGGCTGGAATTAATCTGGCCACACAAAAATAGGAATGAGACTAAATACGAACGAGATTAAATTAATTTACAATTAAAAATATATTTCTGCCATGAATGCATGTCTACCTGGTGTGGCATTGCAGTGTTTCCTTTAGGACTATAAGGTACATTTTTATTGTTGATAGTCTTTGCATCTCTTGGCTTCTGTCTGGCATGCTACCAAATGTGAGTGTGGCTGAGTGTGGCTGTGCTTGTGCAATATCACGCTCGCCCACTGTGCCACCAGCAATCTAGGAGCCAGACAATTAAACACATACACACAGTCACATGCAGACAGTCAAAGAGACAATCAGACAGAGATCGTTTGCTGCAGTGACTTATTATTTGAAGTAAGAGCTGTGTATTACTGTGTTAGCGTGCCCCCTAGCCGATTAACATGTGCTACATTCCAGGAAACAGTGTATTAAATAAATAATAAAAATCAGTACAAAACATAGTGCAGCACTTATGGTTTTTACGGGAGGAATGTGACCCTTGTCATTATTAAAGGGACAATTGAACATTGATGAACATTTGTCTTTAGAATGCACTTGTCCGTGTAAAAGACATGTCGTGGTTACCTCTTAAAGCACTGAAGGTAAATTTACGCCACAACGTAAAAGTGTTTAAATGTCTGTAAGGAAAAATAAACTCTCTGATCAGAAATTACTCAACTCTTCCTGTGTCTTAAAAACGGCATACGTAGTGTAATAGGCTTATTGCTATGGCAGCAGTTCCGTCTGCAATTTGGGGGCACTATTTCAGGACCGATTTATCGGTGCATATTGAGTCTTCCCTTATAGTGCTTCATGTTCTGAACATTGACACTTGATAAGTGAATAGACTTAAACTCACCTGAAAGGTGAGTAAAAAGATCCTTGAAACCAAAGAAATCCTTAAAGGATCATCCTAGACCATAATTCCTAAATACCGTATCCACCACCAGAGGGAATGTACAGATGCACACATCAAAAGAAGTAACAAAAATCTACCCTCCCACTCATAGACAGATCTATTAGATGGAATCCTGACTGATAGGCTCCAGTTTAGCCCTAGTGCCAAGACGGTCACTGAGTGGTGCAGTAAATTTCGCGGTGGGGCTATTCACTAAAAGGTGAGTTGAGGTGAACAATTCATTTTAAGTATTTTAGCTACATTTTGTGCAGGAACCAAACACAGTTACCATATTTTTCGCCTCATAAGACGCACTTTTTTCCTCCTCAAAAGTGAGGTGGAATGTCTGTGCGTCTTATGTACAAATATAATACTTACCTCCATGCTGGTCTCCGTTGAATATAATACTTACCTCCATGCTGCTCTCCGTTGTATTCTCTCCGTTGCTTCCTCCGTGCAGTCTAACCTCCTGCACGGAAGAAGGAAGCTCCGGGCGCTTTTTTTTTCTCCTTCTTAACTCTATTGACGTTGCGCGACTTCAATAAAGTTAAGAAGAAAAAAAAAAAGCGCCCGGAGCTTCCTTCCTCCGTGCAGGAGGTTAGACTGCACGGAGGAAACAACGGAGAGCACACAACGGAGAGCAGCATGGAGGTAAGTGCTAGGGGAGGAGGGTGGCACAAACGAGCAAATCCTGTCATAATATGTGGCTAACTCCTGGGGCAAAATACTGGCACAGTGAGGGGCAAAATCCTGGCATAGTGAGGGGCTAAAGCCTGGCATAATGAGTGGCTAAAGCCTGGCATAGTGAGGGGCAAAATCCTGGCATAGTGAGGGGCAAAATCCTGGCATAGTGAGGGGCAAAAGCCTGGCATAATGAGTGGCTAAAACTTGGCACAGTGAGGGGCAAAATCCTGGCACAGTGAGGGGCAAAATCCTGGCACAGTGAGGGGCAAAATCCTGGCATAGTGAGGGACAAAAGACTGGCATAGTGTGGGGCAAAAGCCTGGCATAATGAGTGGCTAAAGACTGGCATAGTGAGGGGCAAAAGCCTGGCATAATGAGTGGCTAAAGCCTGGCATAGTGAGGGGCAAAATCCTGGCACAGTGAGGGGCAAAATCCTGGCATAGTGAGGGGCAAAAGCCTGGCATAGTGAGTGGCTAAAGCCTAACATAGTGAGGGGCAAAATCCTGGCATAGTGGGGGGCATAATCCTGGCATATTGAATGGCTAAATCCTGGCATAGTGAGGGGGAAAATCCTGGCATATTGAATGGCTAAATCCTGCATAATGAGTTTTTTTTTTTCTTGTTTTCCTCCTCTAAAAACTGGGTGTCTGTCTTATGGTCAGGTGCGTCTTATGAGGCGACGAATACGGTAGTTGGCGAAGTGAACTCACCAGGTTTGTCCCCGCACAATGTATAGCTGAATTGGTAAGATTAAATGATCTACTTACCTCAACAACCCTTTTTAATGAATAGCCCCCAGAGACGCGTAGACTAAAATATTTTAATAAATTTAAATTATTTTTGGTGGTACTGTCCCTTTAACAACTGTTTTCTGATTGGCTGCCATCTGGATAGTAAGAAGAAGTAACCCTTTAGCGGCTGATCCTCTTGAACCTTTAAAAGCGCAGCACTTAAGAACCAATCCACAGGAATTGACCTCCCGGGTTACAGAGCTTTTCCCATCCTCATTTAGCACACGATTGAAGAGACTTCTTCTGGTTTGTTTTCTGAACAGGGATGGGGCAGGGTGTTCCCACTCTGTATTCCTGCATTGCGAAGTCCAGTCTTCTGAACTGATTCTATCACACTGAAAAATGACCATTTGTTTAGATTCTTTTGTGTTGCGTTAAATAGAAAGTTCATCTGAGAGGGGAAATGATAGAATATTTGGATGGTTCCAAATGCCAAGTTACCGTACAGGAAGTTTTTAAAATCCTTTATATTTTGCATATATGTATAGCCCCACGCCTCACCCTTTATTATTATTATTATTATTATTATTATTATTTTGCATATATGTATAGCCCCACGCCTCACCCTTTATTATTATTATTATTATTATTATTATTATTTTGCATATATGTATAGCCCCACGCCT